>CAMOHE010051436.1:158550-186354 GCA_946598075.1 Artocarpus hirsutus
AAAAACTTGAAAAGAAAAAGAAAGAAAAAGAAAAAAGAAAAATCTATATCCAAAATAAAAAAATGTCTTCTTTTAGAGAAAAACTTGAAAAGAAAAAGAAAGAAAAAGAAAAAAGAAAAATCTATATCCAAAAAAAAAAATGCCTTCTTTTAAAGAAAAACTTGAAAAGAAAAAGAAAGAAAAAGAAAAAAGAAAAATCTATATCCAAAATAAAAAAATGTCTTCTTTTAGAGAAAAACTTGAAAAGAAAAAGAAAGAAAAAGAAAAAAGAAAAATCTATAACTCCTTCAGCCCTCATGGCCGCCACTCTTCCAAGCTCTTCGACTCCATCTTTATACGACCTAGCCCCTGCCACTTCCATCACCATGCAACCCTACCTCAAGCTCTCTATTGCCGCGAAATTGCCCCACCCAACTTTAAGGACTTTCCTCAAAAATAATCCTCCCTCACCACTCTCTCTTTAGATCTTCCTCACCATTTCTCGCTCTTAATGTTATTTGATTCTCTCCTAGTGATTTCCTAAGCACAATGCCAACTTTATATTCGTCATGAGCTACATTGACAAGATTGACTTCTGTAGCAACAGGAACTCTGATGAAGGCACAGTGGCAGATGGATATGGCTCATAGTGGAGGGAGGATATTTGGGTTTGGGAGATTTGGTTGATGAGAGGGGAACTAAGGAAGGGTGGGAAACGATCAAAGAGGGTGAGGGTGAGGGTGTATGATAAAGCTCTAGTTTTTTTTTTTTTTCAAAAACCTAAATGAATGGTTGAGATTTGTTGAAGTTAGATCAAGGATTAATATTTTAAATGGGGTGTTTTAATTATTTCAAATTATATAAAAAATTTAATTAATCCTTTTTTCAGTTTAAATAATTTTAAATATTCTAAAATAAGTACCACATCAACAATCCATTAAGTTAACAAATAGAATCAAAGAAAAGGGGCATTTTGAAAGATTTTGTATAGATTAGGGGATGTTTTGAATTGTTTTACAAAATCAAAGGGCAAAGTGAAATAAGATACATAGTTTAGGGGACATTTATGAAAATAATCTTTCAAATTTTATTTCTAGCTTTTTATAAAATTGAAGGCTTAATTCATGAATCCGTATAATCCAATTTGCAAAATTTGTGGCTTTCAAATTATATTAGTTTGGATTAGGGTGTTCATGAATTGGTTTTGGATTGAGATTTTCCTAATCTAGTATAGAGTATTATGTTATAGATTGACCCCTAATCCGTGAAATTCGATTCGTAAAAACCTTTACCTCTGAGCACCAAGAGTTTTCTATTGCTGTCATTTGGTCCTTTAACAATTGGGTTTTACATAGTCTTACAGATCGGATTACATAGAGTGCAATCTTAGGGATAGGTTTTTGATGATAAAAAAATGATTCTATATTGCTAATTAATTTTTTCAGTTTTGCAAAGCTTATAATTGAAGCAAATTATCTAAAGCAAATTCACATCTCAAGAAGATCAAGATTTGAAGCAAAATTGAAGATAAAAAAGAAGAAGAATTGAAGATATGCAAGCTAATGTTTACAGGTTTTATTATTTTCTTATCTTGTAATCTTTATGTCATGTGGTCTTTTTAGGTTTGAATTATGTAAGCTCAAATCGCACATTCACCCGCATTTTATTTGTCTCAAAGTAAAATTGCATATAAGAATAACTATTTTAAGCTCATTTTCAAATTCTTAAATTGTTATTAATCTTTTGAAAAATAATCTATTAAAGTATTTAAATAGTAGTTTTTTAAACTTGTAATTAAATTGCATATACTTTACTTTGTCTAATTTTTACAAATATATATATATATATATATACACACACACACATGCATTGAAATAAGTTTTAGAGGTGGACATGTCCAACAGGACCAACCTGCCTATAACATAAGATGAAGAGCATGTTCTTACATGCTTTTTGCTAGCCTATCAGTTTATCAAATCAACCTACCAACTGTGCCGACCAACCTGTTGGATGCCCTTTATCGGCTTGTAGATTACACAAGACAAAGAATGTTTTTACATGCTCTTAAGTGGCCTACCAGTTGTGGTCTCTGACGTAACAATTAGATGATTGTTGGCCCAATTTTGTCTAGATTTCAAAAACCAACCTACCGTTGTTCTATTTTGGCCTATCGGATAGACTATAATGGCTAGTTTTTTACCATTGGCATTCATGCCACAACAGCTTTTTGGGTTTGGAAATTACTCTTTTAAGTCTTTTGAGGCACAAAAACATAGCATAGACCATTCCAAGCAATCATATTGTCATTCTAAGCATTCTTCATATTTTTCCTATGATTTTTTTATCTTTGAGCATTCTCTTTTTCTCACTCATAAGAGCTTACATCATTCTTACTTTTTGACAGCTACTCACCTACTCCAAAATTGCTTATTTACATTGAATTGACCTTAGTTGGTGAGATTCTTCTTAGAGTGAGTTATTATTCCATAACTCCATTAGAGTGATAGGTTTCTAAACCTTCATAACTCCATTAGAGTGATAGGTTTCTAAACCTTCATAAGATGGGGATTGTTGGTTTGTTAGTCTTGATATAAAGTTGGCAGATTGTAGAAGTTTGGTGAGCCTCAGGTAGAAGAACTCACCAAATTGTACTGTTAGACATAGTGCCCTAAGGAGTAAAATGCTGTAATATGTTTTTGGTGACATTTTATCAATAAAGAGTTTATTTATTATTCATATAGCAAATATTATCCTCTTTATGTTCATTTCTATTGAATGTATAATAAGCAAACAAAAGTCTAAGACTATCAGTCTAAACCTTTAAAAATCATGCATACAATAGATAGATTATGCAGAAGACATGAATCTTAAAGGTGGTGGCCTAAATCATAAGATCTGCAATTGAAGGAATAAAGTTGGGTGCTTTATTCTTGCTAAGATTGTTATGTTATCTAATCCCTAACGAAAGATGACTTGTCTTGGTCATCGGAGTAGGACTCTACAAGTAGAAACATTCGTGTATTGTCATAGGTGACGATGTATTAGATAAGGACATAAAAGTTAAATTGATTCGGTTAATAATTCCATTTGTGTAAATCAATTCACTTTAAACAATCATATGTACTGTGTCTTAATCCTAAAATGACTAATGGGCCTGTACTCTTGACTTGTGTCTTTTGATGTACTAAAAGGTGACATCTTGAATTAATGTGTAACGCCTTCAAATTAATTAAATATTATTAGTGTGTAAAATGGTGGATTAGTGTGCCATAATGAATGTTTTAAACTTAATCTGGTTATTTTGTGAAATTTCTAAATTAATGTTTTTTTTATTAATTATTGATTTTTAATTAATCTTAATTATTTTTATTGGTTATTTTGAATTTTAAAACAAAACAATTTGTCAAATACCAAAGACGTCATTTTTTCAAAACCGTGGGTGGTACATGGTTTTTTCTCGCGGTTTTGCTTACCTCTCCTCTCTATTTATTTCTCTCTCTCTTCCTCTCCCTCACTCTCTCACGCTCACCCTCTCTCTTTCATTCTCTCGTCTCTCTCCTTCCCTCTCACTGTCTCTCCTTCCACTCCCTCTTTCTCTCAATTTTTTTGCTTCAAATATCATGCCAAGCTTCGGTATTCAGTGGATTGGAAGCTCGAGAAAGCATTTGGCTGATCAAAAACACGATTTAAAGCTTCAATTTGAGGTTAGTTTTCAAATTTTAAAACTTTTCTAAATTTTTTAATTTTCTTTGTATTTTGAAATCTAAGCTCATTTAAGCTTAGAAAACCTTTAATCTAAGTTAGAGGAACTTAGAACAACTAGAATCTAAGATTAGTTTGAAGAAAAATATATTTAAACCAAGATTTTTCATTTTTCTCTATTTTTTTTCTATTTTTGGAATTATTCAAAATTTTTGTGCAAATCTTGTTTAAATTAGTTTAAAAGTGTTTTACAACGTTTTTCTATCATCTATAGATGTTTCCTATGCCTCAGAACTGAGAAAAACATATTGAAATGAGGATTTGGGGTCAGAGATGTCAAAACCCGTGCCTAGAAATTTTTGAAATTTTCCAGTTCGGCAGGCCGGATTCATACGACCCGGCAGGCCAAACCTGAAAAAGTTTGACCGACCAGACCTGGTTTGCTGGCAGGTCGAACTACACAATTTGGCAGGCTGAACTAGGGACACTGACAAGTCGACCGGGCGTAGTGAAAATTTGTCATTTTTCACCCATTTTTATCGTTTTGAACCCCGATTTAGATTTTAACGATATAATATGATTTTATAAACTCAAATAGCACACTAAGACACCATGAGACAATTTAATGACATAGGATGTCTTAAGCTAGATACTGGTAGACTCGGTTTATATATTTAAGGTTGTCCAAGGTTCCACGGAGCTAACGTATAGCGGTTTGGGACTGTGGTATAAGACATTGGCACGAGTATCGAGGTAGGACTTCTACTCTTTTCTTTAGTAACCTAGTTTTAAAAGATTTTGGCCTTAAGAGGATTTTTATTAAAATGTTTTCAATGTGTAATTGAAAAAGGATTTTCATTGGCTGTTTTCATAAACAGTAGTTTGAGGTGATTTTCATAATAAACCTCATAATGAATGTAAATGAAAATACTTGGTAAAAATATATTTTTAATAATTATAGAAAAAATATATATAGAAGGGCATGATGCCATATCAGAGATCGGGTCGTGTAGCGTGTGACCTTGGGGGCAGGTCTCGAAACCCAGCTAGGCCACTACAATGGTGTACATATATGGTTTGCCCAAGAAAAGAAAATGATATTCTTTCTGGTCGACCAATAAATGGTTTTGGCAAGATTAATTTTTATTGAATTACCTATTCAAGTTTTTTTCTAAATAATTTCTTGAATAATGAAATTTCCTTTTAAAATTAAGGGTTTTTAAAATTATAGTCCTACTGAGTTTTTCGTTCACTTTTTGTTTGTTTTTAAATCTCTTTCCCCCTCTAGGTGAAATTCAGCTTAGGATCGACGGAGAGTCCATCGACTGGACTCGTGAGCAGTAAAGGAACCAAATAGGGGATTTGGATTATAAAATAATCAAGGCATGTATAACCTTAATCTTTCACTTTTATTTTGGACTGTGGTTGTAATTTAATATTATCGCTACTATGTGTGTGCACAAGTTGTAGATCAGTGGGACCCAACACTTAATCTCTCTTTCTTTATTGTTTTATTTCATCTTGTTTTTATCTTATTTGTTCAATTATTATAAACAGTCGTTTAAAAAGGATTTTAAATTATCATAATTTCTTAATTAATCAAATTCTTTAACTTGTGTTTTCAATTAAATTTCCTTCAATTTAACTTAATCAACCTGCCACGTCACCTCCCATACTTCGGGACGTGACAGAATAGTATCAGAGCTCAAGGTTATGAACCTTGGAAATTGTGCACATATAGGTACGATAATGAAATGCCACTGATAGTCTAAATTTTGTTTTCAGAAGTAAGAGAATGGCACATAGACGTCATTCGACAACTGATGCTGAATTTAGAAATGATGAGGGCATGACGAGGGTTATGTTTGTCGCTTTTCGACAGATGGCAGCAAGGGCAAGACCGAAGGATTCCAAGGCTAGTCACCGACATGCATACTTTAAGGAATTCTAGCATATGTCTGTACTGACCTTTGACAGGAATGGGGACCCACAGGTGGCTGAATATTGGTTAGACTCGATCAAGAAACACCTGGATACTCTTGGCGTGCCAAAAAAATATCGTGTGGAGTTTGCAGCCTTTAAATTTAAAGGTGGTGCTAATACTTGGTGGAAGCAAGCAAAGCGCCTGGAGAACAATGGGAATATTATCTAGGACAGGTTCGAGGAGTTGTTCTATGATCGTTATTTCCCGCAAGGATATAGAGACCAGAAGGCGGTTGAGTTTTATAGGTTGTAGCAAGGTGATATGTCAATTATGGAATACGAGGCAAAGTTCAATGAGTTGGCCAAGTTTGCTCCGTCTGTAGTTGCATCGAAACGTGAGAAATGTATCAAATTCCAAGACAGACTTAAGGCTTCTATTCGATGACAGATGGTTGCCCTACAGCTTAGGAATTTCGAAGAACTTGTGTCAGTAGCAATATCTGTGGAAAGTGACTATTGGCAATACTATGAGGATCGAGCAAGGACGTTAAGAGGACCACAGAGGAGCGGCAAGAGGCGCACTAGCAATCGTCCAACTCAAGGGAGAAGCCAACAGGGTAACGTGAACAATAACAACAGTAATTCATCTAGCAGCAGGCGCAACAATCCCTACAGCTTCCATTGCTATTATTGCTAGCAGTCGAGACATATCAAGAGGAACTACCCGATTAGGAGTGCTCGTCTAGGACTTCAAGCCGGAGGAGCCAGTCATCAGCCCCAGCCTCAAACTCTACCTTAGCCTCAGCAATTCCCTTAGCTTTAGTTCCATCAGTTTTCTCTCCAACAATTGCCATATTTAGCACAAGGACATCAGCTATAAAATTTCCAGCGCAATGCCCCTTAGTATCGAACGTCTATTACAGCTAGCATGCAGTCACCTTCACCATAGCAATATCAGCTGGCTAATCTAGGACCTAGCAATGTTGGTAGAGGAAAAGGAAAAGCTCCAGTTCAGGATCACATGATGACATCAGGGAGTTTGGATGCCCAGACTACCAATGCGGTTGTCGATGGTACGGTTCTAGTTTCTCAGTCCCTAGCTCATATTTTATTCGATACTGGTGCCACTCATTCTCTAATTTTAAGCTCTTTTGTACATGCCTTGGGACTAGAGATAGAAGAATTTGATAAACCCCTAGTCATAGCCTCACCTTGGGGACGGGTGTGTGTGAATTGTATATGTAAAGCTTGTAAAATAAAGATTGAGGATGAGATTTTGAAGAGTGATTTAATTGTAATCCCCATGAGTTCATAAGATGTAATCCTAGGGATGGACTGGTTGTCCAAATACAGTGCAGTTATAGACTGTCAGCTTAGGAAAGTGGCCCCTAGTGTCCAATAGGGGATGACGATCACTTACCAAGGTAGTGGTGATCAGCTAATGAGTGAGCGTTTCATAAAGACATGTCTTGGAGGGTAGAAGAACCTAACTTGTTATGCCTTCCTCATGAATCTAGAAGGAGAGCCTAGTATCTAGAGGAGAAACGTAGCAATCTCAGTGGTGGATGAATTTAAAGATGTCTTCCCCGACAAGTTGCCAGGACTACCACCGCATGGGGTGATTGAATTTGGTATTGAGTTGCTTCCAGGCACAGCACTGATTTCTGTAGCACCTTACTGGATGGCGCCTACAGAGATGAAAGAATTGAGGAAGCAGCTTTAGGAGCTTGCTGATAAGGGGTATATCCAGAATAGCACATCGCTGTGAGGAGCATCGGTTTTGTTCGATGAGCTGTTTGATCAGTTAGGAGGTTCGCGGTATTTCTCAAAAATAGATTTGCAATCAAGATACCACCAGCTTAGGATTAAAGAATAAGACATCCCCAAAATATCTTTCAGGACTCAGTATGGACACTTTGAGTTTCTGGTGATGCCGTTTGGATTGACAAATGCTCAGGCAGCTTTCATGTACCTAATGAACAAGATATTCAGGCCTTATTTAGATCAGTTCATGATTGTGTTCATCGATGATATCTTGGTCTACTCCAAGACTTAAGAGGAGCATGAGCAATACCTCAAGATCGTACTTTAGACTCTTTGGGAGTACCAGTTGTATGCTAAGAAGGAAAAGTATGAGTTTTGGCTGATAGAAGTTAAGTTTTTAGGACACGTCATCTCTGAGCGAGGTATCTCCATGGACCCATCTAAGGTAGAAGCCATAGTGGAGTGGGAATGATCGAGGAATGTAGCAGAAATTCATAGCTTCTTGGGACTCGAGGATACTATAGGAAATTTGTAAAGGACGTCTCAAAAATTGCAGCACCACTGATAAGACTGATCAAGAAGAATGTTAGGTTTGAGTGGGATGAAGAATGTGAGCTCGCTTTCTGAGAGTTAAAGAATCGGTTGAGCTCAGCCCCAGTATTGATTATCCCAATAGTGATGAGCCATATGAAGTTTACATAGATGCTTAAGGACGCAGGCTTGGGTGCGTGTTGATACAACATGGATGTGTGGTGGCGTATGGATCGAGACAGCTACGATCTCACGAGCACAACTACCCTACGCATGACTTGGAACTCACAATGGTGATTCACACGCTGAAGATCTGGAGATGCTATTTGTACGGGGCAACGTTTTAGGTTTTCTCCAACCATAAGAGTTTGAAGTATCTGTTCACCTAGAGGGATCTAAACTGGAGGCAGCGAAGATGGATGAAGTACATAGAAGACTATGATTTTACGCTATAGTACCATCTTGGGAAAGCTAATGTGGTCGCTGATGCACTCAACTAGAAGTCTTCAAGGATTCTCACTTATTTAGCTCTCCAGGATTGGAAAAGGGACGCAATAGTGAGCGAGTACAGCCTGTAGTACTATGAAGACTATGATCGAGTTTCGGTGTACTATATGGAGACAACCCCAACTCTCATTCAGATGGTGAAGCAGAACCAGTGGTGAGATCAGCATCTACAGGGAATCTGGGTGCGAATTTAGAATGGAGAGCAATTTAAAGAATGGAGGATACATGTCGATGGATCGTTGTGTTTCAAAGAGTGCCTTACAATTCTAGCAATTATAGAAGTGATGAAGGCCGTGAAGGATAAAGCCCACAAGTTTTAGTTCGCCATTCATCCTCGGAGCATGAAGATGTATCGTGATCTAAAGAGACAATATTGGTGGAGAGGTATGAAGAAGGATGTATAGAAATATGTGGTCAAATATGCGACTTATCTTTAGGTGAAAGTCGAACATCAGAAGCCAGCAAGTCAGCTTCAGCCACTTCCTATTCTAGGATGGAAATGGGAGCACATCATGATGGATTTTCTTACCAGATTGCCGAGAATGGAGCAAAGGCGCGATGCAATTTAGGTCGTGGTCGACAAGTTAACAAAATCAGCTCATTTCATTCCTTTCAAGTTGACTTGCTTAAGGAGAGTTCTTGGAGAATTGTATCTGTAGAACATAGTGTGGTTGCACAGAGTTCCTTTGTCCATCACATCTGATAGAGACACCAGATTCAATGCCAAGTATTGGATGAGCTTTCAAGAGGCCTTAGGTACAGATCTGAACTTTAGCATGGCATTTCATCCTCATACTGATAGGCAATCTAAGCGGGTTATTTAGATTCTCGAAGACATTTTATGTGCATGTGCGTTAGACCTTGGTGGGAACTGGAAGAAATATTTACATCTGGTAGAGTTCACGTACAACAACAGTTACAAATCAAGCATTAGCATGGCACCGTTTGAAGCACTGTATGGATGACCGTGTCGGTCACCGATGTGTTGGGCAAAACTAAAAGACAGAATTATTCTTGGGCTAGATGAGATTCGTGATAGTAATGAGAAGGTCACCGTAATTCGAGACCAATTGAAGGCAACCCAGAGGCGACAGAAGAGTTACGCGAATAGAAGACGTCGATCCTTGAAATTCGAGATAGGAGATTTTGTTCTCTTAAAGGTATCACCTCGTAAAGGCATTACACAATTTGGAGTAAGTGATAAGCTTGCACTAAGGTATATTGGACTGTTCAAAATTTTTAAGTGTGTTGGTGTGGTTGCATATCGACTCGATCTTCCTCTTGAACTTTCTCACGTTCACGATGTATTCCACATGTCAATGCTTCAAAAGTGTTCACCTGAGTAGAGCAAGATAGTTTCATTTCACGATGTGCAGATTTAGGAAAACACGACATATGTGGAAGTGCCAATTTAGGTTATTGATCGAAAAGTGATCAGCTTGCGTCGACGTGATATATCGCTAGTAAAGGTTATGTGGCAGTATCACGGGGTTGATGAAGCCACCTAGGAGTTAGAGTCCACTATGCGGGAGTTGTATCGGTATTTATTCTATTTTTGAATGGATTTGTAAATTTCGAGGGCAAATTTTCTTTTAGGGGAGAAGAGCTGTAACGCCCCGAAATTAATTAAATGTTATTGGTGTGTAAAATGGTAGATTAGTGTGCCATAATGAATGTTTTAAACTTAATCTGGTTATTTTGTGAAATTTCTAAATTAATGTTATTTTTTATTAACTTAATGATTTTTAATTACTCTTAATTATTTTTATTGGTTATTTTGAATTTTGAAACAAAACAATTTGTCAAATACCAACCATGTCCTTTTTCAAAATCGTGGGTGGTACACGTTTTTCTATCTTGGTTTTGGTCACCTTTCCTCTCTATTTATTTCTCTCTTCTCTTCCTCTCCCTCACTTTCTCACGCTCTTCTCTCGTCTTTCTCCTTCCCTCTCACTGTCTCTCTCTTCCTCTCCCTCTTTCTCTCAATTTTTTTGATTCAAAAATCACGCCAAGCTTCGGTATTCAACTGATTGGAAGGTTAGGAATGCATTTGGCTGATCAAAAACATAATTTAAGGCTTCGATTTGAGGTTAGTTTTCAAATTTTAAAACTTTTCTAAATTTTTCAATTTTCTTTGTATTTGAAATCTAAGCTCATTTAAGCTTAGAAAACCTTTAATGTAAGTTAGAGGAACTTAGAATAACTAAAATCTAAGCTTAGTTTGAAGAAAAACGGATTTAAACCAAGATTTTTTATTTTTCTCTATTTTTCTCTATTTTTAGAATTGTTCAAAATTTTTGTACAAATCTTGTTTAAATTAGTGTAAAAGTGTTTTATAATGTTTTTCTATCATCTATAGATGTTTCCTATGCTTGAAAACTGAGAAAAATAGGTTGAAATAATGATTTGGGGTCGAGGAGGCTGAAACCCATGCCTGAAAATTTCTAGAATTTTCCAGTTCAACAGGCTGAACTTCATGTTTGGTAGGCTGGATTCATGAGTTCGGTAAGCTGGATTCATACGACCGGCAGGCCGAACCTGGAAAAGTTTGGCTAACTGGACCTAGTTTGCTGGTAGGCCGAACTGCACAGTTCAGCAGGCTAAACTAGGGAGACTGGTAGGCCAACCGGGCGTAGTGAAAATTTATCATTTTTTACCTGTTTTTACTATTTTGAACCCCGATTTAGATTTTAACGATATACTATGATTTTATAAACTCAAATGGCACACTAGGACACCACGAGACAATTTAATGATATAGGATGTCTTAAGCTAGATACTGATAGACTCAGTTTATATATTTAAGTTTGTCCGAGGTTCCGTGGAGCTAATGTATAACGGGCCAGGACTGTGGTGTGGGACATCGACACGAGTATCTAGAGGACTTCTACCTTTTTCTTTGGTAACCTAGTTTCAAAAGATTTTGGCCTTAAGAGGATTTTTATCAAAATGTTTTCAATGTGTGATTAAAAAAGGATTTTCATTGGCTATTTTCATAAATAGTAGTTTGAGGTGATTTTCATAATAAACCTCATAATGAATGTAAATGAAAATACTTGGTAAAAAGAGATTTTTAATAATTACAGAAAATATATATATAGAAGGGCTTGATGCCATATCAGAGATCGGGTCGTGTAGTGTGCGACCTTGGGGGCAGGTCCCAAAACCCAACTGGGCCATTACGGTGGTGTTACATATATGGTTTACCCAAGAAAAGAAAATAATATTCTTTCTAGTCGACCAATAAACGGTTTTGCTAAGATTAATTTTTATTGAATTTTATTAATTTATCTATTCAAGTTTGTTTTTCTAAATAATTTCTTGAATAATGAAATTTCCTTTTAAAATTAAGGGTTTTTAAAATTATAGTCCTACTGAGCCTTTCGCTCACTTTTTGTTTATTTTTAAATCTCTTTCCCCCTTTAGGTGGAATTCAGCTTAGGATCGACGGAGAGTCCATCGACCAGGCTCGTGAGCAGTAGAGGAACCAAATAGGGGATTTGGATTATAAAATAATCAAGGCATGTATAACCTTAATCTTTCACTTTTATTCTAGACTGTGGTTTTAATTTAATATTGTCGCTTCTATTGTGTGCACAAATTGTGGGTCAGTGGGACCTAACACTTAATCTCCCTTTTTGTATTATTTTATTTCATCTTGTTTTTTTCTTATTTGTTTAATTATTATAAATAATCGTTTAAAAAGGATTTTAAATTATCATTATTTCTTAATTAATCAAATTCTTTAACTTGTGTTTTCAATTAAATTCCTTTAATTTAACTTAATCAACCTACCATGTCACCTTCCGTACTTCGGGGAGTGACATAATGATGGTACGCATGCCGGAACGTTAGAGACATGACTCTAGATTCATGTAAACTTATTATTTATAGATATGGAATTCATAACTCTTTTGTAAAGTTAATGATATTCTCTTGTATGCATTATCATGTAATTAGAATACTGGAGCTCTCAACCATGTAGATACATAGGTGTAACTAAATGGTATACTGTCTATAAATGGTAAGTATTCCAATAGTATGATAATGGAACATAAGATAAAAATAATCGAGAAAGTAAAATGGAATTTATCCTTAAGCTGATTATGAATATACTATAAGGATGTAACACATTATGATGTGTCATAGACGGTTGGCTTATTAAAGCTTAATAATTCAAGAGTGTAACTCTAAGCTTTAAGTAGAGTAATGTTAGAAATGATAATTATAAAATATATATTAGGGATATTATTTTTTATAAATATATATTAGGGATTTATTTTTTATAATTATAGGAGCTTAACGTATATATGTTCATTGGGTCTCCTTTGCTAGCTCATTATAAATCCTGTAACAAAACAAAATATTTTTCATACATATTAGTGACGTATGTTAAATTATTAGATTGGTTAAAATTCGATAAGACTGAATTTAAAATTGATGTTAGTTTATTGGTTGAATTAATTTTGTAAATTAATTCAAGATAAACATGTTGAATTGTTTGGATAATATTTTATTTTCTATGAGATGATCTAAATATGACTATTTTAATCAGATAACTTTTCAATTGGATTATTTGAATTAAAATTGAGGCTCTATCTAAGATTATTGGGTGGAAAATAAGATATTCTCAAGGATCAAGATTATCGTTAGTTCAACAGGCCGGTGGAAAACTTTGACTTGTCGATGGAGTAAGTTCAGCAAGCCGATCTCCTAAATCAACCTATCAATCGTGCGATAATCTGTATACTCGTTGTAGACGCATTTTTCATTAGAAGTTGATCCAGACTCAATTTTTAAGGTCTAATCTAATAAAGTTTAACCCTAACTTTGATCACAATAAATAAGGATTTAGTTTTCCTAGTCATTTAGATCATTTGAGAAGCATAGAGTGAGTACTCTAGCTTGAGAAACTCTGAAACTCCCTAAAAACTATTATTCAATATCAATAATGATAGTTTTAGGTCTTTTCAAGTGGTTGGAAGGAGAGCCACCGAAGGAAGAGCTATACAACGTGTGACCAGCCACACTTCAATCATGGCTAGAGAATAGCAAAGAAGACCAGTTGGTTGAGGCTCTTCTAGAACGTTCTTCTCTACACCAATTCAAGCACACTTTGGTATACAAGAGAGGTTAGTAAGATTTGCTATTAATCTATGTATTTAGCATGTGAAACTTGTGTTTTAGAAAATACTCTAATTTAAAATTTTAAAATTCTATTGCGTACTTGTTTTCTAACAATCAGTAGCAAAGCCTAGTTTTTGCATTGATTTTTGGGTTTGTAATCATGCTATATAAATGAATTATGTGATCTTATGCTCTCCAATGCTTGAATTTAATTTTTTAGAGAGTTGGCACTCTAAGTTTCTCTATATAATTAAATGCTATCATGAGATTATATGGTGAATGTTTAATTAATTATGGTTGATTAAATTATTATTTAATTAATTATTAATTAATTAATTTGTATCGGTTATGGTTCCTTAGAGGTTAGAATATATATATAAGTTTTTCATGTAATTAGATGATAGTTTATCATCACCGTCTAGGAATTATTATTTTAATTTTGAATTTGTAAAATTTTGTAATTAATTAGTCATTTGAAGCGAAGATGGATCTAGAAGATAAAGATGGTAGGAGTTTCATTATTTTTCTATGTTTATAAATTTTTATGTTTTTGAATTGTTGAAAATAAGATTAAAAAACTACTGAAAACTTGTTATTTTGGGAAAACATTGAGTTTAGCTCGATCGGCTTATCAAACCCTTCGGGTTGGCAAGGTGATGGTCGTAGACCAGCAAGCCGAACTTCTAGTTCGGTAAGCTGACAATGGGGTAGAATTTTTTTAGCTCAGTTGGCAGACCGAACCCTTAAGTTTGGTAGGCCGAACATCCAGTTCAGCAGGTCGACAGATGGTAGAACGTTTTTTCCGAAAAAGGTGCATTTTTTGGTGCAGTTTTTGATTTTATTTTTGAGACAATTCTAAGAAAAATGAAATTTTATAATGACTAGAAAAATAAACCTTTTAATCTATGAGGGATTGAAGAATTAAAGATGGAAGCCACATGAAGAAGGATACAACATGGAGATACAAGATAAAGAATCAATAATATTTTTGATTAATCTTTTTAATTTATTTTCTTTTCTATAGGATGGAACCATGATATTATGGCTATTTATTTATTATTTTGCTTGCAGCTTTGCTTGTTGCCTTGCTTGTCTACATTATAATATGATTTGCTATGTAAGTTGATAATATGCTATGTAGAATAGGAAGTGCTGCTCATTTGAAAAATTTTTCATGCATGTTAACATAAAATCTTAACTTTTAAAATATTAAGTGGGAGAAGGTTTTCGAAAAGAGGACCTACGACCTTCATCGTTGGTCCATAGGTAGTATATGATGGTTCCAACCTAGGAAGAGGTTTCATCATATATCGGGTTAGATCTCCAAAGAGATAATTTATTTAGGATGATTTATCATTGTACACCTCTAGGTGGCAATTATAAATCATGGATAAAATAGTTGATACGATGGTTATACATTTAAGATTAATTTCATTATTAACCTTCCCTAGGAGCTCTGTTAATGAAATTAATGGCCAAAGAAAACAATTATTAATATATGCTAGATCAAAAAGGTCTTAGATGGCATATATTAATTGAAAGGGATCTGTGTTCCTAATTGAATTTGGCAAGTCTTCCTTAGGCAGCTTGTTGAATTCTGAGTTTGGAATTATCATTGTAGGGTTGTGATTTTTTTAAGGTTTTGACACATAAACACAATTGTAAGTTTACTTGTTTGTGTTCTTTTACTAAACTATTGTGGAATGTTTGCTTGTATTTAGTATATGAATCTTTATTGTAGATTAAAATGTCTAAAAATGTTTTATCATCGATACTCGATAAAAACATATTAATTGGGAAAATTACAATGATTGAAAAAGGAACCTGAATATCGTCCTTTCCTTTGAGAAACTGATATTTGCACTGACAACATCATGTCCTCCTGAACCTACCGGGGATTCCACTAACGAGCAAATTCAAGCGTATCATCTCTAGAAAGATGCTAATGATCAAGCTCGTGTTATGTTATAGCTAGCATGAATAACATACTGTAGGCTCAACATGAAGATTACGAGACTATGAAGAAAATCTTGGATAATCTTGATGACATATTTAGAGGCCAAGCCCTAACAAAATAACAAGGGGCTCTTCAAAAACTCTTAAACTGCAAGCAAAGGTCGAGACTCCTATGGAGGAGCATATGATGTTGGTGATGTGTTACCTTGTTGAGGCTTAAACCCATGGAGTTGATATCAATACTAAGTCACAAATGACTATGGTCTTTGAGACTCTATCAAAGGAATTCATCCCGTTTAGAGCTTCATATAATTTAAGGAATAGATAGGATGTGACCTTGATTGAGCTGATGAAGCAATTATAGGAGTTTGAAAATCTAATCAAGGAAACTCCTATTGGTGGTGAGGCTAACTTGGCGGCTACATCTAGTTCCAATCCTAACCCAGGGGATGGAAAGAAGTAGAGGGCTAAAATGGGAAATCTTTTATTCCAGTAAATGGCAAGAATAAAAAGAAGAAAAAGAAGCACTTGAAAAAGCTCAAGTGCTTTTTCTGTGGGAAAGTTGGGTACATCAAGAAGAATTGCAAGGATTTTCTTTCTTGATGAGGTAAGTGTGAACTTCTAGTTATTGAAACTTGTTTAGTTGATGAATCAAGTGATACTTGGGTCATAGATTCTAGAGCAACTAGTCATGTTTATGTTTCATTATAGGGGTTTAAAGAAACAAGAAGTCTGCCACATGAGGACTTCACGTTACGAATGAGCAATGGATCCTTGGTGTTAGCTGAAGCAATGGGAGATATCCATCTTTATTTTGATAATTATAGGATTTTATTTTTGAAGATTGTTTTTATGTTCTTAGACTTAAAAGGAATTTAATATCTGTAGCTTGTTTATTTAAAGACTCTTATTCAGCATCTTTTAATAATAAAGTGTTGATTCATAAAAACAAATCTTTTATCCATGATGGATGGATGCAAAAAATCTCTATTTTATTAAACCTAAGACGGACACACTACTTAACACTGAGGTTAATGATAATAACTCTTAAAAACTTAAGACTTCTCACTCTAATAAAACTTATCTTTGGCATTTGCGATTAGGTCATATTAGCCTGAATAGGATTCAAAGATTAGTAAGGGATGGATTTTTAAGTCACTTAGAGGTGGAGTCTATACCACAATATGAATCTTGTTTGGAGGAAAAAATGACAAAAAGACCATTCAGATCTAAGGACAATAAGGTCAAAGGGGTTTTAGAACTTATGTATAGTGATGTTTGTGGTCCCATGAACATCAAGGCATGTGGAGGGTATGAGAACTTTGTCACTTTTATTGATGATTACTAAAGATATAGGTATATCTACCTAATGTATCATTAAAGCAAAACTTTTGATAAGTTTAGGGAGTTTTGGGCTAAAGTATAAAAGCAATTACATAAACCCGTAAAGACATTTTGATCCGATCGAGGTGGTAAGTACATCTCGATAAGTTCTTGGAACACTTATTAGAGAATGAGATTTTATCCCATTTGACTACACCAGGCACTCTTCAGTAGAATGGCATAGCTGAGAGAAGAAATAAGAGTTCGTTGGACATGGCTAGGTTCATGATGAGTTATTCGACATTACCTTTATCCTTTTGGAGATATGCAATACAAACTGCGTGCTATTTTTTGAGCAATATGCCTTCAAAATCGGTTCCTAAAGCTCCTCATGAGTTGTGGATGGGTAGGAAGACATCCTTAAACCATATTCGCATAAGGAAATGTCTGGTTCATGTATTGAATAAGGAAGCAAACAAGTTGGAAGCACGTTTAGAAATTTATGTGTTTGTAAGATATCCAAAAGGGACTAAAAGGAGCTATTTTTATAACCCAAAAGAAAATAAAGTCGTGGTTTTAAAAAATGCAATATTCCTTAAGGAAAGTTGCATGAACGACTTTAAGCCTCGAAGTAAGGTGGTACTCGAGGAGTTGGCGAGTGATTCAGTCACTTTGGGGATTTCGGTTGAAACCAATCCAATCAATGTAGAAACCTAATTGAACAACAATGTAAGAGGCTTCGATGTAGTAGGAGGGTTGGGTGTCAACCTGAAAGGTATATGTTCAACGGTGAAGCTTACTTGACTGAACCGGTTGAACATGATAGGGACCCTTGCATTATACAGAGGCTATAGAGGATGTTGATTCTAGAATCTGGACAAAAGCTATGAACACTAAGATGAAGTCTATGGAGACTAATTGAGTCTGAGAACTTATGGATCTTTCTAAAGGGGTAAAACCCATAAAGTGTAAGCAGATCTATAAGAGAAAGAGAGGAGCAGATAGGAAAGTCAAAACCTGTAAGGCTAAATTAGTAGCTAAAGAATACATGCAAAAGGAATGAATCGATTACAATGAAACCTTTTTGGCTGTAGCCATGCAAAAGTCCATCTGTATTCTCTTAACCATAGCTACCGCTCCTAACTACAAGATTTAGCAAATGGATGTCAAGATGGCCTTTCTGAATGGCTATCTTGATGAGTCCATATATATGATACAACCAGACAGGTTCAAGGCTAAGGTCAAGAGGATAAGGTCTGTAAGCTGCTCAAGTCAATTTATGGACTTAAGCAGGCTTCTCGTTCTTAGAACATAAGTTTTGATTAGGTGATCAAGACTTATGAGTTCAAAGAAAACATGGATGAACCATGTATTTACAAACATATTAAGGATAGGATGGTGGTTTTCTATTGCTCTATGTAGATGACATTTTGCTACTTGGCATGACATTAGAGCATTATCATCAGTCAAATTATGGTTGACCAAGCAGTTTGACATAAAAACTTGGATGAAACTAATTATATTCTCGCTATCTAGATCTTTTCTAGATCTTTCAAGATAGGAAGAACAAAATGATAGCTTTATCCCAAGCTGCATACATAGATAAAATTCTTAAGAAGAATACAATGTAGAATTCCAAAAAAGGTGGGCAACTATCTAGGTCTGGAATTACTCTTTCTAAGAAAAACTCACCAAAGTCTAATAAAAAAAGAAAATGAATGAAGAAGGTGCCTTATGCTTCGGTAATGGGTAGTCTCATATATGCTATGCTTTGCATGCAACTAGACATTTATTATGTAGTTGGGATAATAAGTCGATTTCAGTAATATCTAGGAACAAACCATTGGGTTGCAATTAAGCATATTTCAAGTACCTAAGAATGACTCGAGGATATATGCTTGCGTATTCAAGTGAGGATCTAATAGCTTTAGGATACATTGATTTGGATTTCTAATCCTGTCTAGATTTGAGCAGATCGACTTCTAGTTTTATGTTTACTCTGGGTGGTGGTGCCATTGTCTGGAGAAATATCAAGCAAGATTGCACTTTAGATTCAACGATGGAGACCAAGTATGTGGCAGCTAGTGATGCTTCGAAAGAAGGAGTGCAGCTCTGCAAGTTCTTTGGGGATTTTGAGGTTATTCTTGGTATGGATAAGATGGTATTGCTATATTGTGATAATACTGCAGCAATAGCTAATGCTAAGAAACTAAGGTTTCATAAGAAAAGTAAGCATATTCATCTAAAGGATCGTGTGATAAGGGACTTTGTTAAAGGCGGGCATGTTGTAGTATGCAAAATCGTGTATGAGGACAATTTAGTTGATCCTTTCATGAAGATACTAACGACAAGGGTTTTCAAGAAGCATGTGGAGGCTATGGGTATACAAGATATATCATATTTACTTACTTATTGCAAGTAGGAGATATGTCAAAAATGTTCTAATATGTTTTTAGACACATTTTATTAATGAAGAGTTTATTTATTATTCATATACCAAATGTTATCATCTTTATGTTCATTTTTGTAGAATATATGATAAGTAAACAAAAGTCTAAGACTGTCGCTCTAAACCTTTAAGAATCGTGCACATGATAGATAAATTATGCGGAAGACATAAATCTTAAAGGTGATAGTCTAAATCATAAGATCTGTAATTAAGAGAATAAAGTTGTGCACTTTTTTATGCTAAGATTATTATGTTGTCTATAATCCTAACAGGAGATGGCTTGTCTTAGTCATTGGAATGGGACTCTGCAAGTAGAAACATTGGTGCATTGTCATAGGTGACAATGTATTATATCGGGACATAAAAGTTGAATTGATTTAGTTAATAATTCTATTTATGCAAATCAATATACTTTAGATGTACCAAAGGGTGACATCCTGACTTAATGTGGTACATATACCGATATGTTGGAGACATGACTCTTGATTCACGTAGACTCATTATTCATAGATATGAAATCCATAGCTCTTTTTGTAGAATTAATGATATTCTTTTATATGCATTATCTTGTAATTAGAAGACTGGAGCGCTCAACCATTTAGATATATAAATATAATCAAATGGTATATTATCTATAGATAGTAAGTATTCTAATGGTGTGATAATGGAACGTAAGATAAAAATAATCGAGAAAGTAAAACAAAATTTATCCTTAAGCCGATTATGAATATCATATGGGGATGTAACACATTATGATATGTCATAGACGGTTGGCCTATTGAAGCTTTGTAACTTTATATAGTTTGAGAGTGCAACTCTAAGCTTTTAATAGAGTAACATTAGAGTTGATAATTATAAAATATGTTTCTAGGATATTGTATTTTATAATTATAGATGCTTGAACTATAGTTGTCCATTGGATCCCTTTCACTAGCTCATTATAAATCCTGTAACAATACGGCTTGTTTTTTCTGCATATTGGTGACTTATGTTAAATTATTAGATTGGCTGAAATTTGATAAGATTGGATTTAATAATTCATGTTAGTTTATTGGTTGAATAAATTTTGTAAATTAATTCAATATAAACATGTTGAGTTATTTGGATAATATTTTATTTTCTATGGGATTATCTGGATATGACTATTTTAATTAGATAACTTCTCTATTGGGTTATTTGAATTAAAACTGAGGCTCTATTTAAGATTCTTGGGTGAAAAATAAGATATTCTCAAGAATTAAGATTATCGTAAGTTCAGCAAGTCGGTGGGAAACTTCAGCTTGCCGATGGAATAAGTTTGGTAGGCCGATCTCTCGCCGATCGTACGATAATCTATATATGCATTTTAGACGTATTTTTCATCAGAAGTTAATCCAAGCTCGAATTTTGAGGCCTAATCTGAAAAGGTTTGACCTCAAATTCAAGCACTATAAATAGGAGGTGAGTTTTCTTAGTTATTCAAATCATTTGAGAAGCATAAAGTGAGTACTCTAGTTTGAGAAACTCTAAAACTCCCTAAGAACTATTGTTTAACATCAATAACCATAGTTCTAGGTCTTCCCAAGGGGTTGGAAGAAGAGTCACTCAAGGAAAAGCTATACGATGTGTATCTACCCACACTCCGATCTTAGATAGAGAATAGTAAAAAAGACCAGTTGCATGAGGCTCTTCTAGAACGTTCTTCTCTACACGGATTCAAGCCCACTTCAGTAGACTAAAGAGGTTAGTAAGATCTGTCATTAATTTATGTATTTAGCATGTCAAACTTGTGTTTTGAAAAATACTCTAGTTTAAAATTTTAAAATTCTACTACGTACTTGTTTTTGAACATGTATAAGGTGTGATCATGTCGAAAGTTGATCAAGATAGTGGAATAAGGCCAAGCGTCTAATGATTGTTGATAGTGGACGTAGGCATATTGTCAAACCATTATAAATCATGTCTGCACTTTCTTCTCCCTTTTCACTTTCATTTTTGCAAATTTTATTGATTGATAAATTCCCTTGGTGATTTTTGTTAACTTGACTATTTGCATATTTATGCTAATTTAGGTGTATTTCTTGTTGGAAAATGAATATGTAGAATTCTAAAAATTTTTAATAAAACATTTTTTTCCATAAACGAGGTAGATATGCTACATACGATAAATTAATAATATATCTTTTTTTTTTTTTTTTTGTAGACTGAAAGCCACACTTCTGACATAACAAAATCAATAGAACTACTATGCAAGAATTGCTACTGGAAGAGCCTCAACTAATTAGTCTTCTTTGCTACTATCAGAATGCAAGTAGACATACGTCGTTCAGCCTTCTTTCAAGTATTGTCTCCTTCCAATCACAAGAGGAAACCAAGAATTATGGTTCTTCAGGTTGAACAATAATTTTATAGGAGTTTTAGAGTTTCTCTCACTAAAAAACTCTCTTTAAATTTTTCAAGTGGTCTAAATGACTATAAGAATACGTTTCCTATTTATAATAGTTGGCTGGACACTTATTCTTAATAGATTAGGCTTAAAAATTTGACTCTGGGCCAATTTCGTAATAAAATGTGTCAGGCACATATTGCTAACCTAGCAGAGGTGGTCGACTGCTCTATGTGTATGGCAATCGACTGCTTGTTCACTGTGGGCACCTGCCACACAATTCTAGCTCCTTGTGAGCTATATGATCCACTTGTTTTGATTTGATTGGATAACTACCACTTTATTTGACCTGGTGATCTTGCATAGAGCCTTAGTTTTAATTTAAATAACCTAAAACAGAAATTATTTGATTAAAATGGTCATATATAGATAATCTCATATCAAATAAAATATATTCAAATAATTTAGCATGTTTATCTTGAATAAATTCATAAAATTAATTCAACTAATAAACTAACATGAATTATTAAAATCCAATTAATTGAATTGAAGCTAATCTAAGAATTAATATAAGTTATCAATTTGTATAAAAAATGGGCCGCATTATTATAGGAAATAATGTGAGCTCGCAAAGGGGACTAATGAACATATATGGATCAAACTCCTATAATTATATAATAACATATTCCCATTATATAAATTTTATAACAATCAATTCTAAAGCTATTCCACTAAAAGCTTAAAGCTACACTCTCAAACTATTTACAAATTACGAAACTCCAATAAGTCTTTTGTCCATGACATATCATTATGCGCAATATTCCTATAGAATATCCATAATCGGCTTAAGGATAAATTTCATTTTACCTTACCGATTATATTTATATTATGTTCTACTATCTCACCATTGGAATATTTATTATTTATAACCAATTCCAAGAGTATACATTTGGTTACACATACGAATCCAAATGGTTGAGCGTTCTAGTTTTTTAATTATAGGATAATATTTATAAGAAAATATCATTAATTTTACAAAAGAGCTATGAATTCCATATCTATAAATAATGAATCTACGTTATTCAAGGGTCATGTCTCCAATATATCGTTTTATGTACCTTTATTTAATTCAAGATGTCATTATTTGGTACATCAAAAGACACAAGTCAAGAATACAAACTTATTAATTCATTTTAGGATTATGATGTAACATATGATTCTCTAAAGCAAAATGATTTATTTAAATAAAATTATTAATTAAATCAATTCATCTTTTGATCCAATATATGTCACCGCTAACAATATACTAATGTCTTTACTCGTAGAGCCCCACTCTTGTGAGTAAGATAAAGTCATCTCCTATTAGGGATATAAACAATATAATAATCTTATCTTAAATAAAATGCCCAAATTTGTCCCTCTATAATGAACCTTTTGTATTTAAACCACCACCTTAAGATTCATGTCTTTTGTATAATCTGTCCATCATATGCATGATCTTAAATGTTTAGATTGTTAGTCTCAGACTTTTGTTTGTTTATTATACATCGAACATAAATGAACATAATAAAGACAAAATTGATATATAAAATAAATAATAATTCTTTATTGATTAAATTTCTCAAAAACAATTATATAATTTAATTCTTAGGACACCTAGTCTAACATTACTTGATTTGAATCATTTGGTGATTTGTGTTCTTTGTCTCTTAGAGTTCTCTTATCCTTTGGATTTTGTGATTTGTTTTAATTTTCCAATAATTTGAAAAAGTTTTCAAAAACCCAATTCATTCCCCCTCTTAAGTAGTCATTCTTGAGCTAACATTCTGCAACATCGGTGGTTGGCTATAAGATTGTAAGCAATGTGCTTGGTTCTATGATATACTATTAGTTTGAGGAACCATGATATTGTGAAATTGTTTTTCTTTAAGTTTCAATTAATTGTTTAATCTTTTATATAGATTTTTTTATTTCAATTCCGCACAATTTATGAAAATATATCCTTTTGCACCTTTCACTCATTTAAAATTCTTTGTGTTAAGTTAAGCCTCCCCATAGGTGGTGCTAAGAACAATACCGAGTAGATCATGTGAGTTGCGGTTTTCAAGACATAGTCAGACTTCGAGTGAAGATTTACTTTATTTGTTGTTTAATCCTCATCTATCAATCAAGGCATATAATATTTAAATTTCTATTATTTTTCTTTATGTTGGACTTTTTCCTATTTCTTGATAGTAGTTTGATGTAATTTGTATTGTAGTTATTTGATTTTCTGACTAACGCCAAAGGCGTTTTTCATAAGTTCTTATGATATAATATTTCTTTGAAAATGTATATTCTCCCTTATTTTAAAACATTGGGTGAAGGTTTTCATAACTTAAAAATCAATAGACTTAGGATTGTTGCGTTTTATGAGCAAATTTGTCGTTAAATAAATAAGTTAAATTAGAATTTAATTATCTTAAACAACTTTGTCTGGACTTGGTTTGAGAAAATAATAATACAATTATTTGTCATCAATTCCCCTTAGAAGTTAATTGTAGTTTTAATTCAATTAATCTTTCCTAAATTTGCATTATTTTTTAAACTAAAACCTCCACATTATATTTCAGGTTTGATTGTGATAGTTCCCTAATATAACATTAATAGCAGAAAAAGAAAAAGAGATTTCTCTCAATGGTGGTCTCAAACATTGAAATCATTCTCAATTTGTCATTTGAACTTTTAAAACTTTTATTTATTAGAATTTTTCTTAAAAATAACAAGAAGATAAAAAGTAATACGATCACGTGGTCTTTCTATTGAAACTTCTATTATAAATAAATTAAAAAAGGCCATGACCCCACTTTAACCCCATTTTCAAGTTCAATTTTAACAAAAATTAGAAGAAAAGGGTAATATTAAATGGGAAAATTAACATTCAGAAAACAAATTAGAGTTTCTAAAGTTTAAGAACCAAACTAGAAATGGCCTTAAACTTCATATCAAATTAATCCGAAGAAAATTAAACAGACAAATACATATATGTAGAAGGGGACTCTCTTGACTTCAGTCTGAGACGCTAGCGTGAGCACGTGCTCAATGTCAGCTAATCATGTGACCCCATCCATCCCTTCATTGGCTAATTAATACGCTTTTTAAAATCATTGAATACAACGCCTTCCAATATGAATATAACGCCATCACTTCCCCACTTCTCTTCTTTGACTTCCTTACACTGTTCCCTTCAACTCCACTTCCCTCATTTATGTACTTTTTTTTTTTCCTACTCTCCTTTTCCTCTCATTGCCATTCTCATATCTACTCCACATTTTCACTCTCTCTACAGCTCTTGCTCTCTCTGGGTGCAGAGAAAGTAGTGTTTTTGTCACTATATATGTAGCTTTCAATCATGGGCTGCTTTCAGTCCAAAACCACCCACCTGGCTTCCCCTGACCAGGACCCTCCTCTTCCAGATCCAGGTTTAACTTCCATTTCTTCATCTGGGTTTTCAATGTTTTGTCTGTTTTCTTTCTCCAAAAGATTGAATATTTGTTACCAATAAGTAAACAATAATGAATTTAATTGTGAAGCTCATTTTGGGGAAGAAGAACTACAAGACGAGGATGCAGTGGCCGTGTTCAAAGAGTTTGGCCTGGCTGAGCTCCGAGCGGCCACAAATGGGTTCAGCCCAGAACTGATTGTCTCCGAGAGTGGAGAGAAAGCCCCTAATGTCGTTTACAGAGGGAAACTTCGGAACAATCGCTTGGTCGCCATTAAGCGCTTCTCCACGCATTCTTGGCCTGACCCCAATCAATTTCTGGTAATGTTACCGTAACCCAGGAGTAATTTCTTCTCAATCATACTACTGTTTTGCAATGCACGTACGCGTGTAAAATATATGCATGTATGTATGTATGTATGTGTGTGTCAGTATTGACACATGTATACGGGGAGTTTGTGTGTGTGGGGATGTCTTCTATAGTGCACTATGATGGTGAAGCCAGAAGCTTTTATCGGTGAGGGCACTGCAGAAAAAGGTTAGAGATAATATTTTATCCTATAAAGACGTGGTCATGTATACAATTAAGGTTTGGGCCACAGTCGTAGTTTTCTTATGAAAGAGCAGCGGGGTGTTAAAATTTTTGAGAAATTTTAGGAATGAGAATCAAAATTTTTAAAACTTTGAGTGGGGCGCGCTCCCCACTCACTATGACGTTGCTCCGCCACTGAGTGCATTCTTCGATGTTGTTGTGCTTACTAATCCTTAATAGGATGAAATTGAAATGGGAAATGAGAGGAGGTAGAAAGAAAATTTGTGGCAATGAGAGCGAAGCATTTCATTAGAATGTGTAGCTGTTGGGAGATGAATTTAGAGTCAAATCGATTCTCTTTCTAGTGTTTACTAAGTTAGAGTAGCCTAATTATGAAATGTCAACTTGAGTGAGTGCCAGGTCCAATTCCTGAACTTTTGCAAATTAAGCCCAAAGTTTGATCCTCATCTCGAACTACTCCAAAAGGCTTGAACTTTGAAAAGCCACCTGCCCTTTAAAGTTTTGTCGGCATTGTTAGACGAGTACTGTTGATAAGAGTACATGAGTAATTTTTAGGGTAGGAAGGTCCCTTGAGGATTGGGATCATGTTCTTGATTCCGTCAAGGATGATGGTCTTACAGGAATGTATTCTTGACTTTGTTAATACACACACAAATGAGTGGGAATGAGAATCAACTCTTTGATTCCCTTCCCATTTCTAATAAGAAAACATGCCATTAATGGATTTTTTTACAGACGGAGGCTTTTGGGGTTGGAAAGGTCAGGCACAAGAGATTGGTGAATTTGATTGGTTGTTGTGCTGAGGGAGACGAACGGCTGTTGGTCGCGGAGTACATGCATAATGATACGCTTTCCAAGCATCTCTTTCACTGTATGTTTCTATTTTCTCTACACATGTTGACTTGTTTTACTTTGCTCATTACATATTGGCTAAAGATGATACTAACGTAGCAAATTTGGTATTTCTCTCATTGTTGTGCTTTTCCCAATTCCCCTTTCTATCATGCTTCTGTTGTAGGGGAAAAACAGCCATTGCCATGGGAAATGCGTGTGAGAGTTTCATATTATATTGCACAAGCGCTTGATCATTGCAATGCTGAAAATCGAAAGCTATATCATGACTTGAATGCATACAGAGTTCTCTTTGATGAGGTACAGGGACAAAACAACACAAGATACATTTAGGCAATTGCTAACACTTAGTGGTACTTTGACTCCAGCTTTTAAACATATGGTTGCAATTCACACAAAGAAGGATTGATAATCAAGAATCAAATAGTTTAAAATGTACTAAATAGTCTAGAAAATTCCATGGTCATATGAGCAATCCATAGCTCCTGCTATTTCCCTTTTTTATGTGTCTTCTCAAGGGCTGAAGCTCGTGGCTTCCATTTGATCTCTGCATGATCAGACTTCTTGAAAGGCATGAGGGATTTGCGTAAAGAAAAGTTTTTGGCCTCATACTCTCATTGCTTAAGCCGTCGCTTTGGAGCTTAATGGTTTTGCATTCTTTTTAACGGAATCTTACTGTCTGGACATAAGCATCATTTAGTGACAACATATTTGCATATACGCCAAAAATAAATACAGGTAGTAGTGTTGGCTTGCAGCTAATGGTTCTGCTATATAAGGGAATGGTTTTATAAACTGAAATCTTGAGGAAGCTTATAGTTACGGGGTTAATTATTAACTCCCTGGATTGTTCTAGAGCTTAAATTTCTGTCAATTTCAGGAAGGCGATCCTCGGCTATCTAGCTTTGGCCTTATGAAGAATAGCAGAGATGGAAAAAGCTATAGCACTAACTTGGCTTACACGCCACCTGAGTTTCTGCAGACAGGTGCATCATTGTTTTCTCATACACTTTGAAGTTTTCTTATTGAAACTATTTTTGACAGTTTTGTTTGAACTTTGAAGCATATTAGTTATGGGAGAAGAACATTAATTGCCAAAATGATAATTGGCAAGAGGAAATATACAGCATTATTTGATCGAAAAAAAGAGAGATATATAAGACACTTGGTTATGAATAAAGGTGTAAGATTTTGGAAACTCCTTAAATGGAATATGGAAGTGTTAGAATCTGCAATATTTTTTAGTGCTGTAATTTCATGTAAATTAAGAGGCTGACAGCTATTAGATTGAC
>CAMOHE010051440.1:0-12954 GCA_946598075.1 Artocarpus hirsutus
TAAATAGTCCGTAATAATTAATTAAAGTTTGAGATCTTTAATTTAACATTACAAGTACGGTTCAATCTCATTTAGAATGAAATAGTTATTATCCAGACTATTAATGTAGAGACATTAGATTGGAGATACTTTATATAATGAGATTATATAGGACTGGACCAGATAAATTATGAATCTCTAATAATCATCCATTACAAATAGAGTATTCAAATTTATCACTATGATGATCATATATTTGACAGTCTTAATCCTGAGTATTTATTAGACTCCTATTTATGACATTATGTTTTTTGACTTGCATGGTAAGATTTGTGTAAACACAAATCATAACTTAGCATATTGGAAATATAATGTAATAAGTGGTTGGAAATAATATTATACAGATACGGAATCCATTCCTTCCCTATGGAAGTTAGAAAAATAGTTCTCTTGAGTGATAATTCGAGGTTTAAACAATAGAGAACTCGTTCATAATAAGATTATGAATTAACTGTTCATTAGAGAATTATTGGTACTCAAGGATAAAGATATAATAAGAGAGGTAACCGAAAATTGATCCTAGCTCTTATTATGAACTATTTATGGAGGACTGACTTATATGTAATGATTATATCAATGGACTACTTGCTAATTTTCTTTGAGTAATTTTACTATAATCTCAAGAGTTCAGTTTCAGGTTTTTAGTGGAGTAACACTGAAACTAATAAATTTGGCACATTAATCAAAGAGTTTAATTAATTGTCATATTTATTGGAGCTTGGGTTATAGGTCTATAGGTCCCCAATGCCACCTCTGTAACACTATATTGGATGTATACATAGAATGAATTATATATATTTGGTTTGAAATTATTGAATTCTGAATTAATTATTTCGCACTTGAAATTATTAATGTGATATAGGAAAATATTATATGTGACACATAATGTAATGTGATAAATGTTGTTACATTTTACTGAGTATTAGTTAATTAACTAATTGATTATATTTAAAATCCATTCTTAAATAAATAAGATTTATTTTTAAATGTTAATATATATATATGAGATTTGATTATATATTAATCTATATATATATATAATACGTAAACGTTTGTTTACGTTTTAAATATAGCTACTTTTATATATATATATATATGGAAAACAAAAAAAATAATAAAATAAAAAAGGGGGGAAACGTGCTTTATGTTTCACTTTTTCTATATATATATATATATATATATATATATATATATATATATATGGAAAACAAAAAATATAATAAAATAAAAAAAGGGGAAACGTGCTTTATGTTTCACTTTTTCTATATATATATATATATTTTGAATGACCTTTGATTCTCGAAAAGAAAAAAAGAGGAGGAAGTAGGAAGTTACAGATTTCATTTCCGTAAACATCCACACATATATATATATATATTATATACGAATAAAAGTGATTCAAAAAGAAAAGAAAAAAAAAAGAAAGTCAATTGGAAAACGACTAATTGCTCAGATATAAAAAAGAAGAGATAACAGTTATCTCAAGAGTTTTTTCATTCATGTAACTTTTACAAAATACTCAGAGAGAAAAATTGAGAGTTCTTCTCTGAAAAAAAGGTCTGCTATTTCATGAGTTGAGTACATAGCAGATTCAAAAAAGTGTGAGAAAAATTCATTCTTGTAGTTTGACGCCCACTCGTCTTTCCATTGGTGTGGAGGCCTGGATTAGAAGATCGTGGTGTCAAAGAGGAAAGTTAGGATACCTTGATAGTCTTCAAAAAGTTTGTAAAATTCCTAAAACTTTCCATTATTAATTAAAATTGTATATCTATTCCCGATTAACAAAGTTTTAAGAAAATTTTTGTTTGTCAACGATCCGTTTCTTCCGCTGCGTTTCATATTTTAATTCCAACAGAAAATACATTGAGTAAAGTTTTGTTTTTCTGATAAACGATGGAAACGTTGAGTAAAGTTAAGCAAGATGAACTATCTTCAAGGAACAAACTACAAGAACTTTTGCTTTCTGGTTTGGTGGTTGGAAAAATGTTTCAACGGGTAAATTCATGTGACCTTAAATGTTGAAGCTTTATTTGTTGAAGCACAGGTAGGCATATGCTTCAGTCACTTTTTAAGGAAGTTTTAGAGCTCAGTTTCAAAGGCTAAGATTGGGTTGTGATAGGACCCAATGGCTGCATTTCCAGGTTGCCATCATGAAAATATTGAATGCTGAGGTCCTTTTCTGTTTGGTGCTATATATGAAACTTCCTGGTTGCCGTCGTCATTAGAGAAGTCATAGGAGATCAATGGAAAACCTAAGCTCACGTAATATTTCATGTTTAAAAATCCAGAATCATGCCCTGTAATTTCATTCTTTTACTCATCCAACCGTTAGATTGCACATGACATAAAATCTATAACTGTAGTTGTCAAACAATAGAGAACAAAGAAACCTATAATGCAAATTGTTTGCAAAGTGCACCTTATGTCGAATGTTTTTCTAAACAAAATGTTAGCTGAAAAGATATATAGATACATACACTTCTATTAAAAAAAAAAAACTTTACAACTTTTGAACTGGAGGGTAAGATAATTGATTGAGGTCAAGTTTGAACTGGGAAAACTACAGTCAAGAACCCTTTGATGGTAGGTCACTTTTGGGAACTGCCTCACTGCAAAAAAGATAATTTTACTTGTAAAGAGGCGTATGCTCACTCAGTATGCGTATGAAGTTAATTTGTCAGCAGAAAACTGCATATTGTAAAATTGCAAACATGCTAAACTATAAGAGATGATTTTCAAAATTTTAACACACTATCGTGGATGCTGCTAAAGTAAAATATATATATTTATATATATATGTATATATATATATTTTTGTGTGTGTGACAAAAGAGACAACTATAAATCAATATTGGGCGTCTTGCCTATGGCCACAGGTGGCGGTGACAAGGGAACAACACAAGTGTTCAAGGTGATTATGATAGTGTGTATAAACCTAGATAAGTGTCCGCTGCTCTCGTCACCCTTTAAGCAAACGATTATTTGGTTTCCTGTTCAAGGTGTCAACATACTAGGATTTATGTCGTTAGCGAACTTAAGGGCAAGTTTATGAACTTGAGTCCAAGTCTTGGAGCAATTCGTGGCCTTCAGAAAGATGCAAGGATGGCTTTGCAGCCTCACGTTGGATAGATATCTTAAATGTGGCTGGTAATAATGTGCCACATTGCTCTCCAGGATTTGGAGCCCAAGCTTTTAGTCGTTGTCATCACAGGACCTCCTCTATGAATATGTATCTGTAGTCTGACTAAAATGCGGAGGTTTACCGCTCTAGTAAGAGAATTGTTTAGCGCAGCGGCTGAGAGTAAGAGCATAATACCCATTATTTTAACAGAAATATTTGTGACTAAATTAATTATTAGTATGTCAAATAAAATTTTGTGAATTTTTTTTTCATTCAAAATTTATCTCATATCATAATTTCTACCTATTTTCAATTTTTCTAAAATTTTTCAACAGCTATATTCTAAAATTACTAAAATGCCCTTAAAACTTTTATTTAATTACAAAAATACCATTTGGCATTTTTTGCACCAAAGTTTTCGATGGAGACTTGAGTGCACTTGCCCTTACCCCTCTTGTCCCCTTCTTTTCTTCTTTCTCTTTCCCTGCTTCTTCATTTCTCCTTCCTTTTCTTCTTCTTTCTTCCACGACAACCCAAAACAGAAGAAAGCTCAAGAAAAACCAAACATCACATTAAGCCATTTTCTCACCAAAAAATTTCCCCCTCAGTCTTAAGCTAATAGGTGGAGGAGTGACACGGCACGCTCTCTGCAATCACTGTGTAGGTCTCTTATAGCACTTAAAACAATTGCCTGAGATATGAAGCCGAAATTATGTGCCTTATCTTGAAGTTCACAATATTTTGCTAAAAAACTATAATAAAAAACAATACACTTAATTATTTGAAAGTGCCTTACAACCCTACTTAGATTTAAAAAATTAAGAATTAAGGATAGAGTTATTACTTGAGGTATACCATGATATAGTTTGCCTAATTTGATCAAAGTGTTGAAGTAATAAATGTCTTCATATCCCACATAGATAGACAATTCATTGCTAGTGAAATTTCCTGGTATCAGGCATTGAATCATTAACCCATTACGCATAAAAGAAAGTGTGTATAAAGCCAACTGCATAAATTTTGGAGGTACTGAAGAGAGTTAAATGCAGGCAGTGGTTCATTCTCACTAGGTTGTTTTTGTTTTTGTTCTACTTCAGGTTGTGATTGTTTTGCTTTCGTATAACTTTTCTTTTCTTGGAGTTTCTTTCCTCCTTAGATCTTGTGGAACGTGGCTAGGTGCTCGACTCATCTTCGTCGTTGCGACGACTTCAATTATCCTCTTTGGCCATGCAATGAAGCTTCTGATGGCTTCACCCACAGTTGTTGATTCAAATGTCAGAACATGCAATTTATTTGTTCTAACTCTAATGGTAATAATGCTAACGTGTACGTTTTCTTCGTCTTCCATGGACTGTATCAGTTGAAAGAATCTCCATCCACACTTTCCCAAGCACAACAAGTGCACATCCACCATTAATTCTATCGTCCACAAAGTGCCTGCATTCTTGACATTGTTCGAGCTCTTGACGATGAGGTGACGATTAGACTTCTAGAGCTTGTGGAGCTTCTGCTACATTTTTGGGAGGGTTACAATTAGCCTTGAAGCTGTTGTGTTGTGAGATGCTTTCTTCTGTCAGTCTGGCACATCCTTAAGAAATGAACTCGATCACAAGACCTCGTAGTTTTGCAATTTCCATCTATAGTGAAACATCTGGCACAAATTGTTGTGTAAAACCCACATCAAATCAAATAGAAAGTTAAGAATTCAGCAACTTAATCAATCCAAACCAACGGCTTAACAGGATTAAAGAGGCCATAAATAAATGAAAACAATAAATCTAAACAAATAATCGATGTAAAACATAATAGAACATAAAAGTCCACTCTAAATAGAATAACAAATTAAAACCCAAAACTATAATGTTTAGTAAGAATGAAAAAAAAACCCACAAATCATAAAAAATAACAAAAGTCAGCCCATTTTTCAATGGCAATTAGGCAATAATAAATAAAATATAAATAAAGGACGGGGGCCGAAGGGGAGGGGACGGGGGCGGAGGAGAGGAGAGTGGGAGGGACGGAGGTCACAGGGATGGAGGAGGAGCGGAAGGGACGGGAAGGGGGATGGGACGGGGGCGGAGAGAGTGGGAGGGGACTAGGGTAGAGGGAGGGGCAGGGGGTGGGCGCGAGGGGGAAGAGAGGGGGAGGCAGAGGGGAAGGGGGGAGGAGAGAGAGGGGTGGAGAAAGAAAGGAAGAACTCACCATGGGGGATGACAACGACGACGACAATGGGAGGCGATGGTGACCTACGACGACCACGAGGGCCGACAAGGAGCAATGGCGAGAGTGGCGACAAGGAGGGAGAGAGAGTTTTAGAGAGTGTGTCGAGTTTGAAATGAGAGGGGGCATACAAATAAAAAAGCCCTAGGGCCCACATTGCCCGATAGTTTTTCAAAAAATCGTTGTGTAATGTTAGACATTACACGACAGTTTTTGAAAAACCATCATGTTATGTTTTAGCTTACACGACGGTTTTTTGAAAAATCGTCATGTAAGCTTAAATTTCCAAGATGGTTTCTCGTAGAAACCATCATGGAAGTAAAAAAAAGGTCTAAATTCACCACTTGCATAAATTTTTCTCCTTTACCCAAGGTGGCTAGCCTGTGTGTTAAGCATCCAATGGCCCATAATGTTTACTTTTTGCTATTTTCATCACAAATATGACTATAATAAGATATTTTTTACCTTAAAAAAAGATGAAAAATGAAATAAAAAAATATATTAAATAAATAAACATAAATTTGTTTACAGATACCCATTTTTTTTTCTCTTTTTTTTCATTGGTTCCTCAATATATATCCATTCCATACCTTCATGAAGCAAGTGTGAAACATCATCTTCAAAATCATGTATCTCTTTAACTGGTGGCAATCCCTTCATGAAAGAAGGGATGTCCGTGCTATCCTCGGCAACTTCTTCACCGTCAATAACTACTCTTGGCTTCATCAGGACGACTAGAGACAATTCCATGTCTTGGGGATCCGTTGTATAAAAAACTTAGATTGCTTGTGATGCCATAAGAAGGGATCATTCTTATATCCTAATCTTCTAAAGTCAACCGCTGTGATGCCATCATTATCGGTCTTAACATAGTTATTTTGGCCCACTTCCACTTAAAAAGTGCTATGCACAATCCCCATAATCAAGTTTCCAAATATCTTCAAAGAAACCAAAGTAGTTTATGGTCCCATATTCTAGATTCTTGTCCTAAGCGGAGGAAATATGCACAGCTTCGGCATGGAGAGTCATTGTTAGACATGTATGCCCTAAGAAGTAAAAATATAATATGTCCTAAGAAGTAAAAATGTAATATGTCTTTAAAGACATTTTTATCAATAAAGAATTTATTTAATATTCATATACCAAATTGTTGCCATTTTTACGTTCATATTTGATGGATGTATGATAAGCAAATAAAAGTCTAAGACTGTCGGTCTAAGCCTTTAGAATCAGGTATATGATGGAAAATTATGCGGAAGACATGATTCTAAAGGTGACGGTCTGAATTATAAGATCTGCAATTGAGGGAATAAAGTTGAGCACTTTATTCATGCAAAGATTGTTATGTTGTCTATATCCCTAACAGGTTATGGTTTGTCTTGGTCATCAGAGATGGACACCACGAATAGAAACATTGGTGCATTGTCATAGTTGACAATGCATTGGATTGGGACTAAAAGTGTAATTGATTTAGATTAATAATTTTGTCTTAAAAAAATTAATTCACTTTTGACACTCATATGTGTTATATCTTAATCTTGAGATAAATAGTGGGCCCATTGTCTCGACTTTTGTCTTTTGATATACCAAAGGGTGACATCCATATTTAATGATGGTATGCATACCAGTACGTTAGAGATATGACTCGTGATGGTGTAGACTTGTTATTCATAAATACAGAATCTATAGCTTCTCTTTAGGAGTCGTTGATATCCTCTTATATGTGTTATCCTATAATTGAAAGACTAGAGTACCTAACCATTTGGATACATAGGTGTAACCAAATGATATACTGTCTTTGGATGGTAAGTTTTCTGATAGTAAGATAATAGAACATAAATGAAAAATAATCATGAAGGTAAGACATAATCTATCCTTAAGCTAATTATGGATATCCTATGGGGATACGATACATTATGATATGTCATGGAGACTTAGCTATTCAGGCTTCATAATTTTATATAGTTTGAGAGTGTAGCTCTAAGTTTTTAGTGGAATGGCATTAGAGTTGATAATTATGAAATGTATATATGAAATATTGGGTTTCATAATTATCAGAAGCTTTAACTATATAGGTCCATTAGGTCCCCTTTGCTAGCTCATGATAAATCTTGTAACAATACGACGTGCTTTTCTAATAAATTGCTAACTTATGTTAAATTATTAGATTGGCTAAAATTTGATAGAATCAGATAATTCATATATGTTTATTGGTTGAATTAATTTTGTAAAAAATTAATTCAAGATAAATTTGTTAAATCATCTGAAATATTTATTTTCTTAGAGATTATCTAGATATTGTTGTTTTAATCAGATAACTTCTCGATTGAGTTATTTGAATTAAATCAAGGCTTTATCCAAAGAATCTTGGGTGGAAAATAAAAGATTTACAGGGATCAATTATCGTAAGTTTGGCATGTCGGTCTTTAGGTTCAACTTGTCGATGGAGTAAGTTCAGTAGGCCGATTTGCTAGCTCGGTCTGCTAAGTGAACGATAATCTGATCATGCATTTTTATGTCATTTTATTATATATTGATCCAAATTTAAATTTTTGAGGCCTTATCTAATAAGGACTAAACCCTAGGTCCAACCTGTATAAATAGGGAGTGAGACTCATAAGTTATAGAGATCAGTTGAGAGATTAAGAGTGAGCACTTTATTCTGTGAGTCTCTAAAACTCCCCTAAAGAGCTATTGTTTGCAAATCACAAATGGTAGTTTTGGGTATTTCTCAATTGGTTGAAGGAAAGTCACTTGGGAAGAGTTGTACGATGTGTGCCAACATGCACTTCGATCATGGATAGATAATAACAAAGAAGACCAGTTAGTTAAGGCTCTTTTGGAACGCCTTTCTCTTCATCGATTGCAGGAGTTCTTCAGCAAACAAGGTTAGTAAGATTTGGTCAATTTATGTATGTTGCATGTTAAACTTGTGTTTTAGAAAATACTTTGGTATTAAAATTTTTAAATTTCCACTGCGTACTATTTTTCCAACAATTGGTATTAGAGACAAGGTTTTTACATAAATTTGCGAGTTTGTAATCATGCTATATGTATAAATTATATGATCATGATCTCTCTTATGCTTGAATTTAATTTTTTTAGAGAGTTGGCACTCTAAGGTTTCTATATATTTATATGTTGTCATGGCATTATAAGGTGAATGTTTATTAATTAATTATAGTTGATTAAATTATTATTTAATTAATTATTAATTAATTAATTTGTGTTGGTTATGGTTCCTTAGAGGTTATAATGTGTATCTAGGTTTTTCATATAATTAAACGAAGATCTGTCATCACCGTCTAGGAATTATTATTTAATTTTAAATTTGTAAGAATTATGTAATTACATAATCGTTCGAAAAAGATGGATCTAGAAGATGGATTGTAGCATTCCACAGGTATTTCCTAAGCCTCTAATTTTATGTTTTTAAATTGTTAAAAAATAAAATTGAAAAACTGCATAAAAAGTGCATTTTCCAGAAAACGTGAATTCAACTTGTTCGGTAGGCCGAACCCCTTAGGTTTGGTAGGTCAAAAATCGCAGATCAGCAAGCCAAATTTCTAGGATTGGCAGGCCACCCACGGGGCAGAATTCTATGGCTTTGGCGGTAGGCCAAACTTTCAAGTTTGGTAGGCGGATCGGTCATGACCGGTGGCTGATTTCATAGATCGGCATACCGATAGAGAGCTATGAATTTTCAAAAAAGATGCATTGTCCACTGTAGTTTTAATTTTAATTTTTGGGACAATTTTGAGAAATATTAAATTTGGATATGATTAAAAATATGAAGTATTCAATCTATATAAGATTAAAGACTTGAAAATGGATAATGCATAAAGAAGGATACAATTTGAAGATTCAAGGATGAAGAATCGATAATATGTTTTGATTTATCTCTTGTAATCTTTATATTCTATTCTCTAGGATGAGATCATAATATTACAGTTATTTGTTATTATTTTGCTTGTAGCTTTGCATGATTGTTTTGCTTGTCTGCATTATAATATGATTTGCCATGTATGTTGATAACATATCATATAGAATAGGGAGTGCCGCTCATTAAAAATTATTCATACATGTTTTTAAAATAAAACCACAATTTCAAAAGATTGAGTGGGAGAAGGTTTTAGAAGAGAAGGCCTATACCTCCATTGTTAGTCTATAGGTAGCACATGGTAGTTTCGACCCTTGGGAAGGGACTTCATCATGTACCAGGTTGAATCTCCAAGAGCATAAGGTATTTTAGCATGATTTACCATTACATACCCCTAGGTGGTGATTATAAATCATGGACCAAATATTGAAATGATGGTTATATACTCATGTTGATTTTATTATTAACCTCCCTAAGGAGCTCTGTTAATAAAATTAATAGCCAAAGAAATGAGTATTAATATATGCTAGATCATACGGGTCCTGATGGCATATATTAATTAGAAGGGGATCCATGTTTCTAATTAAATTTGGCAAGTCTTCCCTAGGCAGCTTGTTGAAATCTGAGTTGAGAATTATCATTGTAAGGTTGTGATATTTTCAGAGTTTTGACACATAAACACATTGTATGTTTTACATGATTGTGTTATCTTACTAAATTTGCTTGGTATGTTTGCTTATATTTGGTATATGATTCTTTATTGTAGATTAAAATGTCTAAAAGCGCTTTAAGTTTGATGCTTGACAAAAACCAATTAATCGGTGAGAATTTTAATGATTGAAAATAGAACCTAAACATCGTCCTGTCATTTGAGAAACTAAAATTTGTGCTAACAACTCCATGTCCTCTTGAGCCTAGAGAGATTCCACTAATGAGTAAATCCAAGCGTATGATCGTTGGAAGGATGCAAATTGTAACGCCCGCCTAATTTTATGTAACGGATTATGTTATGATAATGACAACGTTAAGTGCTATGCTTATGATATGTGTTATGATATATGATAGATGGTGCTAACCATTTTATTCTAAGTGTTATGGCAGGTGACGCTCACGTGGACTCAAATGTTCATGTCATTAATGTTATATGTTTAATCATATTTTATTGATAATTTAATGTTATGAATGATTTTTATATTTAAGGGCAGATCGGCAGGCCGGACCATTCAGTTCGGTAGGCCGAAATGATTTCCTCAGAACGGCAAGCCGATAATATATCATTGGTAGGCCGGACTTAAGAGATCGGTAGGCCGAAGTGGGAGATCGACAGGCCAATGACAGCTGACAAGCAGTCAGCAGAAATTTCACAAAAAAATTGTGATAAGGTTGAATTTGTGATAAGGATAATTTAATTTGAATAATTAACATAATTATGGATGATTTGTTTAATTTTGGTAATGAAGCAATTGACTTTGATTAAATTGAATTAATGGATAAGTTTTCCCCATTTACAAAAACAGAATAAGGTAATTACGACAAAATCATTGACTCTCCCTCAATCTTCTCCTTTCCCCATGAATTTTTTTTGCTCTGACTTTAATCAAATTCTGATTTGTATTAAGAGGATAAGTTTTTCCTTATTTTTGAATTTTATTTTTCACTCTAGCAAAAATTTCTTTCAGACAAATTCTTTCTTTTCGTACTCTCTCTCTCTCTAATTCTCTCTCAATATCTCTCTGCTTATCACATTTCTTTTCTTCTTCTTCCTCTCAAATTTTCCCCTGCAATCCTTTGTTAAAATATCAAAATTTCTTTGGAGTTAATTCAAAGAGTTTTAAGAAGAAATCGTTCTAAGGTATGAACTCAATTTCGGTAATTTTTAAGCATATTTTTCCTCCTGTAATGTGACTGCCATATCTTTCTCTACGAATTTTATTTTGCTCTGAATTTTTAATATGTTAGTTATGCATGTGTTATAAGATATTTCTCCAAGTTTCATGTTAATTCGAATTTTCTATAAAAAGTTATGAATTTTCTTCTCTCCACCACTCACAGTAAATTGTTGCTGACTGTTTATGTTGCACAAATGTATGGCTGTTGTTCTTAAGGCAAATGAATGTTGTTTTGCACAAAATTTGGTGGACATGTTTATATATATATTAATTTATGGACTGGAAAGTTTGGTAATAATTAGATGAGTATTTCATGTGTTATAGAATTTTGAATAAGCCTAGGTTATGTGACTGCTTAAACTGTAAAAATTGTAAGCTTTTTGTTATGTGATGTTTTTATATAAATACATGATGCTATATAGTGATGAGAATTTTTTTGTACCACTGTATTTATATGTTAATATGTGATCATGTGAATTTTAGGGTCATTATAATTTTATTTTAATTATTGGGAAGTAATAATTACATGTAACTCACTGTTTTGCACATAGAGTGTATTTTTGGTCTCTGCCTTCCAATGCATGGTTTGAGGTGTTAGGAATATATTTAAGGGTGATTTTTGAATATGTTATAGATCTGTGTGTATATAACATGTGATAATTTTTGTGAATTTTCCTATGATATGAAAATGTGAAAATTGGACCTGAGATAAAAATTGTTCACTGCCTAACTATTGCTGGCAGATTACATGTTGAATGTTATGTGACTTGTTAAAATAATAAATGAGATTTTTATGACTAAAGAAAAATCATGGTGATAGATATATATGTTATCTATGTTCCTGCCAATTTTGGTTCTCAAATTATATGTACATGTAAAGTTATTAATTTTTAATTTCATGGAGGTCAGAAATATACATGTGTTGAAAATGTGATTTCAATGTTTTATAGTTAATGAAAAATGCATGTATGATGTTTTTATGAAATGGTTATTATGGATGTTATGTTATGGTAATTAATTCATTAAAATAAATGTTAATTACCATTTTATGAATGTATGACATGATCATAATGAGAAGTGAGCACATCAAGACCGCGACGTTGTCACCTACAAAAGTAAGGTTAAGTAAGCTCATTGAAGTAAATACATTCTCACCTGCAACATGATGAATTTATGAAAAGTATAAATTTATGAAATCTATATTCAAGATGGTTTTATAATGATTTCTCATGATGATTTTACATGAAGTATTATGATGAGTTTTTAAGGTATGAAAGTTTATGCATGTTTTGATGATAACATTTTTCAAAGCATGAAAGTATAAGTCTGTATATGTATCACCTAAATAAGTGTTGCACACCTAATGTTATGATATGTTTTTGATAAGTTATGATGTCATGTTTGGTTTGGGATTAGCTACCTCTCTCCTCTCATGGCGGCGCGCCTATGATGATGATGTTATGGTGCAACACTTGGGCCCTCAAGATAAAATGAATAAGTTTTAATATGGTTGATGTAATGAAAGATATGTTCATATGAAAATGTGCATAGTGCACTATTATGATGATGATAATGCTGAAGTTGATGATGTTCATGAAATGTTTTTAAGTTGTGAGAATTAAAATGTACTTACTAAGCATTAGCTTATTCAAGTTTTATATCATGTTGCAGATAAGGGTAAGAAGTTTTGGAGTAGGCGGAGGATACTGACAGGCGTGTGAGCTAAGGAAGATGATTTGCAAATGGAAGAATGCCAAGGAAAGATATATTAAATGAAATGAGTTTGATTTTCGATTCCGAATATG
>CAMOHE010051441.1:0-16773 GCA_946598075.1 Artocarpus hirsutus
AGCTTATTCAAGTTTTTCATCATGTTGCAGATAAGGGTAAGAAAGTTATGGAGTAGGCGGAGGACAATGATAGGCGTGTGAGCTAAGGAAGATGGTTGCAAATGGAAGAACGCCAAGGAAAGAAGCTTTAAAGAAATATTCTATGATTTTGGATTTTGAGTATGTTTATAAATTAAGAATAATTTTTATAAATTTTGTGAGTGTGTTTTTATTATTTTATAAAATTTTCTTCCGCATTTGAAGCTTTTAAACATGTTATCAAAAAAAATTTTTAAGGGTTCGGCCTGCCGACCATACTGGTCGGACTGCCGAAGATTTCAAATCGGCCTGCCGGTTGCCAAGCATCGGCCTGCTGATCTTTTGGATTTTGAAAACCTCATTCTGCAAGGCCTCGGACAGCCTGCCGATGGGTGACCTTCGGCCTGCCGGTTGAGTTCGGCCTGCCGAAGTTAAAAGTTCGGCCTGCCGGCCTAGACATGTTCAAAGAATTTTATCTTTTGTTTTTCAAAGGTCATTTAATTTTAAATAATATTAGCAAACTATTTATACAATGTCTATGGAAAAGCAAATTGTTTTATTTAAGAAAGATTATAATTTCTTGCGAATTGTATTTTTGTAAAAAAAAAAAAAAGTATGTCAAGATCTTGGGAATGCTTTTCCAAACTATGATTTCAAATGCACGTTATTAATTACAATAGTTTGCTCCAATTAATGTTTTAAAGAATGAATGTAACGACATCTGTGACGTCCAAAAAGGGGGCGTTACAAATTAACTAGATCTTACTAACCTTGTATGCTAAAGAAGCTCTACAATTGATGCAGAGAAAAGACGTTAAAGAAGGGCCTTAACCAATTAGCCTTCTTTGCTATTTTCTATCCTCGACTGATGTGTGTATGGGCACACTCCTACAGCTCTTCCACAAGTAGCTCTCCTTCTAGCCAATTGAGAAATACCTAAAGCTATAGTTCATGATTTGTGAACAATAGCTCTCTGGGGAGTTTCAGAGTCTCAATGGCAGAGTACTCACTTTAGATTTCTCAACTGATCTAAATAACAATGAGTCTCACTCCCCTTTTTATAGAGGTTGGGCCCATGGATCAATCCTTATCAGATAAGGCCTTGAAACTCAAATTAGAATCAAATCAAGATCAATATTTGAAAAATTCACATGAAAACGCATGATCTCTTTATCGCTCGATCGGTAGATCGGCATGCCGAACCTACTCCATCGATAGGCCTACCCTGAAGACCAGCCTACCGAACTTACGATTTTTGATCCATGCAAATCTTTATTTCCCACCTAAGATTCTAGGGATAGAGCCTTAGTTTTAATTTAAATAACCCAATAGAGAAGTTACTTGATTAAAATAGTCATATCTAGATAATCTCTAAGAAAATAAATATTCCTGATAATTCAACAAGTTTATCTCGAATTAATTTTCATAAAATTAATTCATCCAATAAACATACATGAATTATCTAATCCTATCAAATTTTTAGCCAATCGATAATTTGACACAAGTCACCAATTATTGAAAAAGTACGCCGTATCATTATAGGATTTTTATAAGCTAGCAAAGGGGCCTTGATGGACCTATATAGTTCAAACTCTTGATAATTATGAAACCCAATATCCTAGATACACATTTCATAATTATCATCTCCAATGCTACTCCACTCAATGTTCAAAGCTACACTCTCGAATTATATAGAATTACAAAGCCCGTATAAGTAAGTCTCCATGACATATCATAATGTACCATATCCCTATAAGATTATCCATAATCGGCTTGATTATAAATTCTATGTCACCTTCCCGAATATTTTTATCTTAGATTCTATTATCTCACCATAAAAAAACTTACCATCCAAAGACGGTATACTATTCGGTTACACCTATGTATCCAAATGGTTAAGTGCTTCTATTTTCCAATTACATGATAACGCATATAAGAGGATATCATTTACTCCTAAAGAAGAGCTATGGATTTTATATCTATGAATAACAGGTCTACGCTATCAAGAATCATGCCTCCAACGTACCGGCATGCGTACCAACATAAAATGTGGATGTCACCCTTTGCTACATCAAAAAACATAAGTCAAGACAATGGGCCCATTATTCATCTTTGGATTAAGATACAACACATATGATAGACTAAAGTGAATCGATTTGCCAAGACAAAATTATTTATCTAAATAAATTCACTTTATGTCCCGATTCAATACATCGTTACCTATGATAATGCACCAATGTTTCTACTGGTGGAGTCTACCTCCAATGGCTAAGACAAAAATCTTCCGTTAGGGATATAAACAACATAATGATTTTTGTATTAATAAAGCACCTAACTTTATTCCCTTGATTGCAGATCTTATGATTTAGACCGTCACCTTTAGAAGCATGTCTTTCGCATAATCTGTCCATCATATGCTTGATTCTAAAGGTTTAGACTGATAGTCTCAGACTTTTATTTGCTTATCGTACATTCAACAAATATGAACGTGAAGAGGACAAGATTTGGTATATAAATAATAAATAAATTCTTTATTGATAAAAATGTCTCCAAAAACATATTACATTTTTACTCTTTAGGGCATACATGTCTAATAATCTCCCACTTGCACTAAGTGAGTAAACATGACAAATTTCACATCCCTATAGCTTCCACATGCCTCTTGAAGACTTTTGCAGCTAGTGTCTTCGTGAATGGATCTGCTAAATTGTCCTCAGATGTGGGTTTGCAAACAACGACATGCCTGCTTTCAACGAAGTCCTTTATCACATGATACTTCTAATCAATTTGCTTACCTTTATTGTGAAACCTTGGTTCCTTAGCATTAGCTACCACCGTATTGTTATCACACTACAGTGATACTGCCTTATTTGTACTAGGAACTGCCTCAAGATCCCCAAGGAACTTGCAAAGCCACACTACTTCTTTAGAAGCATCGCTAGCTGCCACATATTCGGCCTCTATCGTTGAATCTGAAGTGCATTCTTCCTTCACACTTCTCCAACTGATGGCACTGCTGCCTAGAGTAAACACAAAACCAGAACTCAATCTCCTTAAATCCAGACAGAATTGGAAATTTGAATCAACGTATCCTAAAGGAGTTAAGTCCTTACCCGAATACACAAGCTTATGCCCTCGAGTTCTTCTCAGGAACTTGAAAATATGCTTGACCACGACCCAATGGTTTGGTCCTAGATCCGCTTGAAATCGACTTACAATCCCAACTACATAACAAATATCCAATCGTGTGCAAAGCATGGCATACATGAGACTACCCACTGCCTAAACATAAGGCGCCTTCTTCATGTATTCTCTTTCTTCCTCAAACTTTAGAGAGTCTATCTTAGAAAGAGTGATTCTAGACCTAGATTGTTGCCTACCTTTCTTGGAATCTCGCAATGCAAGCCTCTTAAGAATCTAATTTATGTAGCTGGCCTAGGACAAAGCTATCATTCTGTTATTCTTATCCTGAAAGATCTAGATACCTAGAACAAAATTAGCCTCACCCAAATCCTTCACGTAAAACTACTTGGTCAACCATAGTTTGACCGATGACAATGCCCCAACGTCATTTCCAATTAGTAGAATGTCATCTACATGGAGCAATAGAAAAACCACCATCCCATCCATAATGTGTTTGTACACATATGGTTCGTGCACATTTTGTGTGAACCCATAAGTCTTGATCACTTGATCAAATCTTATGTTTCAAGAATGAGAAGCCTACTTGAGTCTATATATTAACTTTAGCAGCTTACAAACCTTACCCTCTTGACCCTTGGCCTTGAACCCATTAGGTTGTTTCATATAAATGGACTCATCAAGATACCCATTTAGAAAAGCCATCTTAACATCCATTTGTCAAATCTTGTAGTCGAGTGCAACAGCTATGGACAAAAGATAGATGGACTTAAGCATGGCTACAGGCGAAAAGGTTTTCTCATAATTGATTCCTTTCTTTTGCGTGTATCCCTTAGCTACCAGTATAGTCTTAAGGGTTTCAACCTTTCCATCCACTCCTCTTTTCCTCTTGTAGATCCACTTATACCCTATAGGCTTTACACTTTTAGGAAGATCCACAAGCTCCTAGACCCGATTAGTCTCCATAGACTTTATCTCTACATTCATGGCCTCTGTCTAGATTTTTGAATCAACATCCTCCATAGCCTCTGCATAAGTGTTAGGATTCCTATCATGTTCATTTGATTTAGCCAAGTAGGCCGCACCATTGAATATATACCTTTCAGTTTGATGCCCGATCCTCCCACTATGCCAAAGCCCCTTAGGTTGTTGTTTGGATTCGTTTGGTTTTTCTACACCGATTGGAGTGGCTTTTACCGAAACCCCTAGAATGATTGAATAACTCCTCAGCTCCTCAAGCACCATTCTACTTTGAGGCTTAAAGTCGTCCATGTAACTCTCCTCAAGGAAAGTTGCATTAGTTGAAAACACGACTTTATTTTCCTTTGGGCTATATTAATGACCCCCTTTAGTCCCCTTTGACATCTTACAAGCACACAAACTTCTGAGCATGTTTCTAACTTATTCGTATCCCTAAACAAAACATGAGCTAGACATCCCTATATGCAAATATGGTTTAAGGAAGTCCTTTTCCCCATCCACAACTCATGAGGAGTTTTAGGAACCGATTTTGAAGACACATTGTTCAACAATAACATGCAGTTTGTAGTGCATATCCCCAAAAGGACAAAGGCAATGATAAATAACTTATCATGAGCCTGACCATGTCCAACAAAATCTTATTTTTTCTCTTAGCCATGCCATTTTGCTGTAGAGTGCCTGGCGCAATCAAATTGGATAAAATCCCTTTCTCTAATAAGGTTCCCAAGAACTTATTAGAAAGGCATTCACCACATTGATCAGATCGAAGTGCCTTTATGGGTCCACCTAATTGCTTTTTCACTTAAACCCGAAACCCCCTAAACTTCTTATAAGTTTCGCTTTTGTTGTGCATTAGGTACACATACCCATACTTTGAGTAATCGTTAATAAAAGTGATGAAATACTCATACCCTCCTTGTGCCCAGATGTTCATAGGTCTGCAAACATCACTATGCACAAGTTCCAAAACCCCTTTGGCCCTGTTGCTTTTAGACCTAAGTGGCCTTTTGGCCATTTTACCCTCCAAATAAGATTCATATTGTGGTATAGATTCCACCTTTAAGTGACTTAAAGGTCCATCCCTTACTAACTTTTAAATCCTATTCAGGTTATTATGACCAAGTCGTAAATGCCAAAGACAAATCTTATTAGAGTGAGAAGTTTTAAGTCTTTTAGAGTTATTATCATTCATCTCAGCATTAAACAGTAAGTCCATCTTTGGTTTGATAAAATATAGATTATTTTGCATTCATTTAGAACCGATAAAAGATTTGTTTTTATGAATAACCACTTTATTATAAAAGGAAACCAAATAGGAGTCTTTAAATAAACAAGCTATGAAAATTAAATTCCTTTTAAGTTTAGGAACATAAAAACAATCTTGTAAAATTAAATTCTTATAGTTATCCAAATATAGATGGACGTCTCCCACTGCTTTAGCTAAGACCAAGGATCGATCGCCTATCTAAAGCGTGAAATGTTCATGCAACAGACTTCTTGTTTCTTTAAACCCCTACAGAGAAACACAAACATGATTAGCTGCTCTAGAATCTATGACCCAAATGCCACTAGATTCCTCAACCAAACAAGTTTTTAAATACAGAAGATCACACCTACCTCCTTAGGAAAGGAAGTCCTTGTAATTCTTCTTTATATGCTAGAAGACTTCTTGTTCTTGGCCTGTTGCTTCTTTCCATTCCTTGGTTTAGGATTGGAACCAAAAGCAGCTGTCAAGCTAGCCTCACCACCAGTAGTAGACTTCCCTAATCAGTAGTTCAAACTCCTATAAGTGTTTCATACACTCTATCAAGGTCATATCTTGTCTATTGCTCAAATTAAATGTTAGCTCAAAACAGAATGAATTCCTTAGATAGAGTCTCAAAGACCATAGTCATCTGAGTTTTAACATCAATGTCAGCTCCATTGGTTTGAGCCTTAGCAAGGTAACCCATGACTAACTTCATATGCTCTTTTACAGACATCTTCAGTCTTTGCTTACAGTTTAAGAGTTTCTGAAGCGCCCCTTGTCACTTTGTTAAGGCCTAGCCTCCAAACATGTCTTCTAGATTATCCAAGATCAGCCTAGCAGTCTCATAATCCTCATGTTGAGCCTATAGCATGTTATTCATGCTGGCCACAACATAGCAGCAGGCTTGATCATTGGCATCTTTTCAGCGATAATTATGAAACCCAATATCCTTGATACACATTTCATAATTATCAACTCTAATGCTACTCCACTAAAAGTTCAGAGCTGCATTCTCAAGCTATATAGAATTATGAAACCCGTATAGCTAAGTATCCATGACATATCATAATATATCGTATCCTCATAGGATTATCTATAATTGGCATAAGGATAAATTCCATCTTACCTTCTCGATTATTTTTATCTTACGTTCCATTATCTCACCATCAAAAAACTTACAATCCAAAGATGGTATACTATTTGATTACACCTATGCATCCAAATGGTTGAGCACTCCAGCTTTTCAATTACTGGATAACGCATATAAGAAGATATCATCTACTTCTAAAGAGGAGCTATGGATTCTATATCTATAAATAACAGGTCTACGCTATCAAGAGTCATGCATCCAATGTATTGGCATGCGTACCAACGTAAAATGTAGATGTCACTCTTTGGTACATCAAAAGACATAGGTCAAGACAATGGGCTCACTATTAATCTTAGGATTAAGATACAACGCATATGATTGTCTAAAGTGAATTGATTTGCCAAGATAGAATTATTAATCCAAATCTATTCCCTTTATATTTAGATCCAACACATCGTCACCTATGACAATGCACCAATGTTTCTATTCACAGAGTCCACCTCCAATGGCCAAGACAAACCATCTTCCGTTAGGAATATAGACAACATAACAATCTTTGCATGAATAATGCGCCCAACTTTATTCCCTTGATTGTGGATCTTATAATTTAGACCCTTTCCATTAGAATTATGTCTTCCTCATAATCTGTCCATCATATACCTGACTCTAAAGGTTTAGACTGATAATCTCAGACTTTTGTTTGCTTATCATACATTCAACAAAAATAAAAGTAAAGAGGAAAAGATTTGGTATATAAATAATAAATAAATTCTTTATTGATAAAAATGTCTCCAAAAATATATTATATTTTTACTCCTTAAAGCATACATGTCTAACACCCCAAAGGAACGACAAGAGAGGTAATAACAACTGTCAGGCTCAAATGAAGAATCAACACGGCAATGCCAACAGTGGAAGCATTAGTTCTTTCGATAGTGGACGAAGCAATCCTTATAACTTCCATTGTCACTTCTACCAGCAACCAGGACATATCAAGAGGAATTGCCTAATAAAGAACTCTCAACAAGTATCCTAGATTTGAGAGGGTGTATCCCGTCAGTCTTAGGCCCAACTTTTGCTTAGTCTCAGCAAGTTTTTTAGCCCTAGTTCCAATAGTTCACCCCTCAGCAGATGCCCTATCCAGGACAAGGTTATCAACTGTCAAGTTTTTAGAGGAACGTTCCACAACATAAAGCACTCAATCTGGCTAATGCACAGTCTCCTCCACCACAATAGTATTGGCCCATGAACCTTGGACCTAGTAATGCTAATAAAGGAAAAAGAAAAGCCCCAATTCAAATCCATACTATGACTATACGAAGTTCTAATGCTTAGACCAATAATATGGTAGTTGATGGAATGATTCTTGTTTCATAGTCTTTAGCTCGTGTCTTATTTGATACTAGTGCCATGCATTCTCTCATTTCAAATTTATTTCTAAATACCTTAGGATTAGAGATAAAGGAATTTAATGAACCTATGATAATTACCTTACCTTTAGGGCGAGTGATGCGAATAGCATATATAAATCCTATAAGATAATGATTAGGGGTGAGAATTTAAGAAGTGATTTGATTGTAATCCCCATCAGTACTTATGATGTAATCTTGGAGATGGACTGGTTATCTAGGTATAATGTTGTTGTAGATAGTCATCTTAGAAAAGTGACCTTAGTGATAGATAAGGGAACGACGATCGATTACCAAGGCGATGATGATCGAGTGACGAATGAATGTTTCATGAAAACATGTTTTGGAGAGGGAAAAAGCTTAGCTTGTTATGCGCTTCTTTTAAACCTAGAAGAAGAATCTAGTGCAGCAAGAAAAAACACAATCATCCTAGTGATTGACTAGTTTGATGATGTCTTTCTCAACGAGTAACCTGGATTACTACCATACCAAGAGATCGAGTTTAGTATCGAGTTACTCCTCGGGACCACTCCGATTTTCATAGCACCATATCAAATGGCACTGGCAAAAATGAAGAAACTGAGGAAGGAACTTTAGGAACTTGCAGATAAACGATACATCTAGAATAGTATGTCATTATGTAGTGTGCCAGTTTTATTTGCCAAGAAACATGACAGTACTTTTAGGTTGTGCATTGACTATCAGCAATTGAATTGGGTCACAACGAAGAATCAATATCCACTATTGATGAGCTATTCAATTAGTTAGGAGGTTCTCGGTATTTTTCAAAGATAGACTTATGCTTAGAATGTCATTAACTTAGAGTTAAGGACGAGGATATTCTCAAGATGGCCTTCAGGACCTGGTATGGGCACTTTGAGTTCTCAGTGATGTCCTTTGGATAAACAAATGCCCTTGCAGCTTTCATGAACTTTGTGAATCAAATTTTCTAGCCTTATTTGGATCAGTTTGTGGTTGCATTCACTGATGACATACTAATCTATTCTAAGACATGGGACGAGCATGAGTAGCACCCAAAGATTGTACTTTAGACTCTGCAGGAACACTAGCTATAAGCTAAAAAGGAAATGTGCAAATTTTGATGACTGAAGTTAAGTTTCTCAGACACGTCATTTTCGATTAAGGTATTTTAGTGGAACCTTCTAAGATAAAAACAGTGGTGTAATGGCAAGACTTCTCGAAGATAGCGGCTCTATTTACAAGATTGACCAAGAAAGATGTTCAGTTTGAATGGCACATAGAATGTGAGTATGCCTTCCAGGAGTTGAAGACCGATTGACGACCGCTCTAGTGTTGATTATACTGAGTAGTGATGCACCTTATGATGTCTACACTGATGCATCAGGATGCAAGCTTAGATGCATATTAATGCAACATGAATAGGTTATGGCATATGGATCACGACAACTAAAGCCTTACAAGTAGAACTACCCCACTCATGATCTAGAACTTGCAACAATGATTCATGCACTGAAAATTTGGAGATGTTCTTTGTACATAGCGATATTTTAGATTTTCTTGGACTATAAAAATCTAAAGTATTTGTTTACTTAACGAGATCTAAATCTAAGATAGTTGAGATGGATGGAATTTATAGAAGACTATGACTTCACACTATAGTATTATCTAGGAAAAGCCAATGTAGTTGCAGATGTGCTCAATAGGAAATCTTATGGAATTCTCGCTTGTTTGGCTTTTGAGGATTGGAAAAGAGATGTGCTATGTGAGTATAGGTTGCAATATTATGAAGATTGTAATCAGGTATTGGTAAACAACATGGAATCTACCCTAACACTTGTTCAAACAGTAAAGTATAACCAATGGCAGGATTAACATGTTTAAAAAATATGGATGAAAATACAAAATGAAGAACAACTTGATGAATGGAGGATATATGCAGATGGGTCTTTGTATTTCAAGAAACATTTAGCGTTACATGTGATAGAAGAAGTGACAAGGGCTGTTATGGATGAGGCACACAAGTACTGTTTTGTTATTCGTCCAAGAAGCATGAAGATGCATCATAGTCTAAAAAGACAATATTGGTGGAGAGGTATGAGAAAGGATGTTCTGGAATACATCGCCAAGTGCATGACTTGTCTTCAAGTAAAAGCTAAACATTAGAAGCACGTTGGATAATTTCAACTGCTGCCCATTCTAGGGTGGAAGTATAAGCCCATTATAATGGATTTCCTCACTGGTTTGCGAAGAATAGAGTAGAAGCATGATGCAATTTGGGTTGTTGTTGATAGATTGATGAAATCAGCACATTTCATACCCTTTAGATCGATGTGCTTGAGGAAAGTTCTTAGAGAGTTGTATCTCAAGAATATAGTAAGACTACATGGAGTTCCATTGTCTTTTATCTCCGATAAGGATACCCGGTTTGACGCTAAATGTTGGATAAGTTTCCAAGAGGCACTAGGCACGAATTTGAACTTTAGCACTACTTTTCATCCTCAAATCGATGGACAGTCTGAGTGAGTTATTCAAATTCTTAAGGACATGTTGCGTGCTTATATATTGGACTTTGGTAGAAACTAAAAAAGGCACCTGCATCTAACTAAATTTGCGTGCAATAATAATTATTAAGCAAGTATCAATGTGGCACTGTTCGAGGCATTTTATGGAAGACCATGTCTGTCACCAATATGTTGCTTAGAACCAGAGGATAGGATCGTCACTATACCTGATAAGATCTATGAGAATAATGAAAAGGTCATCATGATTTGGGATCGATTGAAAGCTGCCCAAAGCCTACAAAAGAGTTATGCTGACAAAAAATACAGACCTCTAGAATTCGAAGCAGGTGATTTTGTTCTCTTAAAGGTTTCACTACGCAAAAGGATTTCATGATTCAGTATAAGTAGGAAACTTGAGCGAAGGTGCATCAGGCCATTTGAGATTACTCACCAAGTCGATGTAGTTGCTTATAGGCTTGATCTTCCCCTTGAGCTCTCTCATGTTCACAATGTGTTCCATGTGTTGATCCTTCAGAAATGTCCATCTGAGCTAAGCAAAATTGTTTCATTTTATGATGTATCGATATAGGAAGACAAAACTTATGAGAAGGTGCTGATACAACATTGATTGGAAGGTAACGAGTTTACGACGTCATGACATTCCACTAGTGAAGGTCTTATGGCAAGACCATGGTATCGATGAGGCAACATGGGAATTAGAGTTGATGATGCGAGAACTATACCAGCATTTATTTTTCTTTTGAGATTATTTCTAATTTTAAGGACAAAATTCCTTTAAGGGATGAGAGTTGTAACGTCCAAATGACTAATTAAATATTATTAGTGTACAATTAGTGAATTAGTGTGCCTAATTACAATTAAAGCTAAATCTAATCATTTTGTAATATTTTCCTAATTAATATCAACTTTAATTATTTTGTTAGTTATCTTAAATTTTGAAATTTTTCAAAAATTACCATAAATGAATTTTAGCATATTGTTAACTCTTTTTAAACAAAATTTGAGAATTTTTTTCTAATTTATTTTATTTCCCAAAATCAGATCTAATATTAAATTTTGGAACAAAACAAAATGCCAAATTCCAAACAAGTCCCAAACCCTTCTTTTCGTCCTTAAAAACCTACTTACAAAAAAAAAACTATGGGTGGGACATAGTTTTCCTTCTTCTAATTTAGAGCCCCTACTCAGAAACTTTCCTTATCCTATTCTCACTCTCACTCTCTCATTCTCGTCTATCGACATCGCTCTCTCTCCCACTCTCCTGTATAACCCAGAAAAAAAAAAAAGAAACAAAAACAAGAGCAGGAACAACAACAAAGAAGAGCCTCCAATTTCCAACCAACATCAAGCGAAGTTGTCTAATTTGAGGTTAGAGACATTCCTCATGATTCAAACTCTATTTCAAAGATTTCATCATTGATTTATGAACAAACTTCATGCCAAAGTTTGGTTCTAAATTTCATCCAGAGTAGTTATTTTAAGTTAAATTGTCAAATTTCTTCATGCATGCATGTTAGCAAATCTTTAAACACTTACCAATTCGAGTTTGTATAACTCAAACCAACAGGAATCCACGCTTCATCTAAGCTAGAACTGATTTTAAATGATTTTTACTTTATTTTGTTCATTATCGGAATTACTTGAATAAATGTGTGAAAAAATGGTAGAAAAGTGTTTAAAAGTGTTTTAGAGTGTTAATCAATGAATTTTGAAACCCATGCTCTAAGACTTGTAAAAACAAGTTGGATTGAGCTTTAGAGCTTGGGATTACTGAGATTCAAAATCTAGAAATTTTCTAGATTTTGACAGATCAGTAGGCCGAACTCATTCATTGGCAGGCCGAATTCAACTAAGTTGGTAGGCCAGACTCAGACGGTCCATAGGCCAAACATTAGCAGTTCGACAGGCCAAACCCAAATGGTCGACAAGCCGATTGAGCAGCATGAAATGGTAGTTTTACTCCTAGTTTTCATCGTTTAATGATTTAGAGATGTTTTAAAAAGAATTATGATTTTATGACATCATTATTTGAGATCTAAAGGCACACTACGGTACCATGAAATAACATACTAATGTAAAATAATCTAATTTAGATATTAATGTGTCTACTCCACGTCTAAGGTTGTTGACAGTTCCAAGAAGCTAACGTGTAGCGGAACATGACTACAGTATTTGTGCTACCTTGCTAAATAACAAGGTAGGACCTTAGACCCTCCACATTTGTTAGACATGATCTTTTTTTTTAAAAAAAAAAAGAGTTTTGACCACAATGTTTTTTCCTAAAAATGTTTTTAAGGAATGATTGTTTATATTTATTCAATTATTTGTGGTAATTGTTGAATAATGAATATGGTCATAATGAACTGAATAATGAATGTAAAAGGTAATACTTGGTAATATGAGACTCAAATAATGATATAAGTACCTTAATACTAAGCACTGAACGAGTCAAGGACCCCGTTTGGAATTAGACATCAATGCATGATGTCACACATAGAGATTAGGTCGTAAGAGAACGACTTTGGGGGCAGGTCCCGAAATCCAGTTGTGCCACTACGTGGTGAATTAGATGGCTTGCACAAAATAAAATGGTAAGCTTGATTGCAGGTTATCATTGGACTAGAATGGTAATTATGGAATTACTTGGTATAAATTAATGACTCTCTATGGCTTTTATTTTTACACAATTCATTATTTTACTTAAATTATAAATTAATGTTTTTAAAACTTAAATCCAACTAAGCCTTTTGCTCATGTTTATTTTGTTTTGAATTCTCCCTAGGTGGTTTGTAGTATACCGTCGATTAGGACACTATTGGTTGCACGCGTGGACTGTAGAAATTTTAATTAATTTATCTGTTTTATTGATCAAGGCATGTAATATTTGGGCATTATTTTTTTCCTGTTAGACTATGATTTGTGTTTTATTTATGCCGGTATTATGTGTGTGCACTGTGTTAGGTCTGATACTCACTCTCATTGAGTTTATATTTTATTTTAATTTGATTTAGAAGTAATTCATGAAATTATTTACTAAGTTTTTAATAGATTATAATATTCTAAAAAGTTTTAAATCTACCACATTTTTATAAAAAATCCAAAATACCTTTTTTTTAAATTACCAAATAATTGGCGAGTTTAGTTAAATTTACTTATTTATTTTAATTAAAACACCATTTCACCACCCGGGTTTGGGTTGGTGACAGAAGATTAGATCTATGAAATGCAAAGAAGATGAGGGAGAGCACGTGGAGAGAGAAAGGGTAGCGGACAGGAGGGGCAACCATAGGATGAGAGAAAAGGGGGGTTATGAGAGAGAGTGTTTTTAATATTTCAATTAGGGTTATTATTATTATTATTATTGTAAATGATCAATTAGGGTTTCATGATGCAGATATAGTAAAATTAAGGGCAAGACAGTAAATGTGAAATTATTATTTAAAAAAGAAAAATAAGAAATTGGGAACTTTTGAAAAGACAAAAGTAAGAGGGCAATTTTAATAAGATGTGTTTTTAAGAGGTATTCTATGTAGTTTTCTCTAAATTAAATTAAGCTTTAAGCAGCTTAAAATAAGTCATTCTAAACGGGCTTTTAAAAGAAGCAACCATTTTTGCTTAAAGCAAAAATAGAAGGAGTAGCAAAATCTAAAAGCTACAATTTCTAGCCTCTCTAAATAATTTTAAAAGTGTATTAGTTTCTATACAAATTACTTTCGTAAACCTTTACCAAACACTATAATTGCGTCTTTTTTGTGCCAAATGCTTTTAGGAGTTTTAAAAGCAATCATTTTAATTTTCTTGAATTATTTTTATATTATTTAAGTGTCTGCTTGGCACTTCAATTCTAACTGACCATGGTGTAAGCTTTCAGCAACTAAAATAAAAGGAAAAAAAATTGATACAATGTAAAACTCTCACATGTTATAGTTCTTAAATTTAAAACTTCAATTCCAACTGAAGTGCCAAACCACCTATAAAATCTTGATATTCATATCATTATACAAATGAAATCAAATAGCAATGGAAAGTGTTAGTGATGTGCCCTAGGCCAATTATGTAATGACCACATATTGACTTCATTACATTTGCATTTTATTAATAAAGAGGTATTTTCATTATTGTTTTTTTATTCTAATTTCATGAATAGTTAATTCTGCCTAAGGTCATAAGTATGTGACTTGATAGTAAAACTCTTAGGTGAAAATTGAATTCTATTATAAATTATCCCTAGTCGGTTATTATTATTGGGATAATAATGAATGAAGACTAGTATGAAGTTTGACTGATGATTATGTTTTACTAATCATGTGTATGAGATACTAAGTCAACACATAGATACATATTTGAGAAATGATGTATTGGATCGACCAGCTATGAGAATACCGCATGGATAATTGTCATAAGTGATTCTAATCACAATAGTATTATTTTAGTCCTCTGACCTGAAATCAACATTTTTTCCTACATGACAAGTTCAATATTTTGACACATTCTAATATTATCTTTAACAGGATGATGCAATGGATTGTTGTTGGATATAGAGTGAATCATGTGAGGAATATGAGTGATTAAGAAGGAATTTGTCCCTCATTTATTATGAGAAAGATATCTATAGGCCCTTTGATAAGTTAGACTGAAGAAAAATGTATGGCCGTACTGGAATGAATTGATAAGGGTTATCAATATCAGTCTACTTAAAATCAAGAAATAATATGATTGAATAGTATAAGGATGACAAAAACCATGCCTTATGTTTAATCAAGGTATCTAGTGACAAAAGGACTTTAATACTTATTGTGGATTAGGTTATGTCGAATTATTGACATTCGCATAACTTAGGTAATCATAATGTCTTGCTAGAGGCCATTTATGATTTGTGGGCTAGAAACAGAATTTCAAGCCCACTACCAATGTTATGTGAACCTATAAGGTCACACACTTAGAACAGACCAAAAACGAATTTTGGGTTTACTATGTCTATGTTCAATGAACCTGATAATGTCCGATTTGAAGTACTAGATATGTCTAGGTTCATTGAATCTGACATTATCTAGATTCTCTAAATCATATTCGAATTGCAGACATTATTCAGATTCTCTGAATCATATTCGAATTACAATTTACTCTAGTTAAATTTTGACTCTATCTCGAAGTCAATATATGTATATATATATATATATGTGTGTTTTAGGGTTTCTAGCCAAATTAAGAAAAAAAAGGCGTTCTCTCATTCTAAAAGGCAAAAAAATTAAAAACCCTAAAATTAGAGAGAGAGTCATTTACCGTAAGGAGAGGCTGCTAGCACGCCAATTAGTTTTTAAGAGAGTTTGTTCATGTGGATACCTACAGAGGGCGTTGCTCTGAGTAACAACGTCTGAATCTGATCCCGAATACGGAAAGCTTGAGTTTGGGTGTCACCAAAGTGAACCCACTCTCTTCCTTCCAAAAATCTTGCCCCTTTTATCATCCTGGTAATATTCAATGACTTTCTTACCAATCTCATCGAATTGCATGGATCCTGTGAGGGTTTTGTGGGAATTAATTTTAATTTTTCGCTGCTTATTTGAATCACAAAATCCAACAAAACCCAACAGTGGTATCAGAGTGACTTACGAATTCAATTAAATTGATTTTATATGGTTTTGTGTATATGTGATATGCATGAATACGATTTATACATTAATTAGATTAATGTGTTTGAGGTTTTGTTTTTACCGTGTTAATTTGATTAATACTTTTACTGTTTCTTGTAACCTATTGTTGTTAATTTGATTAATATTACAATTTGACAAGAATCTAGTAATCAGTTTTAAGATGATTAAACAATATACTATAAATCTAGTTTCGATTTTATTAAGGTGGCAGATTGTTTAAATGTTAAATAGTGATAATCTATTTTGAACAGATTAATATATATCATGGGGTCTGTTTAATTGTTAAACAAGAATGATTGGTTTAGAACAGATCAATAAATTTCATGAATCTGTTTGAGTGTTAAACAGAGATTAATTAATTATGTTCTGAACAGATTAGGTAATCTAATTAATTAAAATCAATGGATTTAGGCAACAACTCATTCAAACGAGTAAGGTAAATCGTTTACCTTTCGGGGGCGCTACCCCCTTGACCTCAGCTCGTTAACCAGCTAGCGGGACCATCGCCAGGGGCGTTGCCTCATGACCCCAAATTGATTCATCACATATATCATTTTGGTCATAATAAAAATTTAACTGTAATTAAATTATTTTATAATGTTTATGTGTTTAGTGTGAATTGTATGGTGCATAGCATGGCCTTTTTTTTTTTACCAATGTGATTGGCAGGTTTTATTTTATTATATTTTGGGTTTGTAATTTTAAATACGGCCTGCGTGTCATTTTT
>CAMOHE010051442.1:0-26977 GCA_946598075.1 Artocarpus hirsutus
TAAAAATTCAAAACAAAAATCAAAATTTTGGAGAGAAAGAGCTAACCTTAAATCAATGTTTTTGAAGAGGATTTCTAGCTTGAATCTCCCTCTCTTAACTTCAAATCAATGAGTTTAAAGCTTGAGAATGAAATTTTGCAAAGAAAATGGAGAGAAGGAGAGACGGGAATTAGAGAAAGAGAAAGACGAGAGAGAGAGAGGCTGGGCGTGAAAATGAAAAGGAAAAGCAAGGGAAAAAGAAATAAGAAAAAGAAAAGAAAAGCCTTAAGGGAATTTTCGTAAATAAGAGAGAAATATGGGATAAAAATATCATTTTATATTTTTAAACCAAAAATCAAACTTTAAATATAACAAATACAATAAAATCTCCAAATAACTAAAATTAAAGACAAAATTTTACACAGGCACACTTAATAATTAAGCTTAACATAACTAACCTCACTTTAAAATTCAGGGGTGTTACAGTATGTATCTTAATATGCTAGGAAACACGTTTAAAAGATAAAGGACTGTTAGGCAACCGTCAGCAAGTTTCACAAGGAAAACGTGCGTCCAGTTCAACCACGTTTGTTTCTTAATCATATATACTCTATCAAAGAAACTAGAATATACGAGCTTATGAAAATTATGGTTGTGAGAAAAAATTAACATCTTTTTAAAAATGTTAGCATTTTGACGTCTTAGCTGATTAGATAATTTGTCCTTTTCGCATTATTGTTCAGTATTTTTTGCAAAATATCAAGGTCGTTTAATTTTTTTTCCTTTTTTAAAACAATTCTTGCCTTTTCAAAGCGTGAATGTGATTGTTAATTTTTAGAGCATTATCCGTTTCAAGGCTACAATCCTTAGAAGGGTCCTCATCCATAAGATTTGCCAAAGATTGTCGAGTCATTTCTCGTGAAACATGCAGTTAATATACTATAATGTTGAAACTAATTATTCTTATCTAGTGTCTAAGACATATCAAATAGTAAAAGGTTCATGGGTTACCTATTGGAAGTGATGGTGTAGCCATCAAGTTGTTGAAACTCGCCAATGACGAAAGCCGAGCTCAAGGGTGATAAACCTTCCACTACACAAAGCCTCTCCTCACACTATGCATACACACAACAATCTAAATCACGAACCACATAGCTCTGTACACACATGTATAATGTGTTTCACCCTAAACCTTAAGGGCCTCTAAGTTGTAGGCTTATTAGGCTTTACCAATTGTGCTAGAGAAGTTCTTTGATCCATTAGGTTGACCAAAGTTCTTAGGATAGAGGGAGTCCATGGGATTCAAGTTAGTCAATAAAGCATGTGTCCATTCTATTATGTCTCAATATTTAACATACATATATTAACAAATCATCATTAACAAAGTTGTCCATAGCATGCTCTGATTCACATTAGAGTGAATTGTTATGACTATGGAAGTCCACATAAAATCATTCCAACTATCTCCCACTTGGATGATATAACCAAACGACAATATTCACTCTTCTATAAAACATCCATCAACAAGAATCTTGTACAACAAACATATAGCCAAACTAATTATGCATAAGATTGTATCGACAGAATTCATGTACTATACATAATTGGCGCTAGAGATTTATGAAAGCATGACGACAACTTAAGACAAACAAAAGTACAAATGGATCTAACAATTAACGCATGTACCAAGACTGATAACCAGACATCTCTTTTACAAACTTGTCACTTTACAAATTAAAAATATATGAGCACAATATTATGCATAGGGTCACAAAGATCCATAAACATGCATGCATTATACAAAATAAAGGCAATCCTCATTAATAACATGTCGCACATAAAATGCAGTAAAACTGCCACTATACTCAATACAAGAATAGGCTCTTTGCACTTCCGAGAGGAATGTATATTCTTCAAACACATAATTGGTAGCCTTAAATGGATCTGTCAACATGTTTTTTGTAGGCATGTTTTCAATAACGATGAGGCATTCTATGTCTTTCTTTTTGACAAAACAGGACTCACTGTCAATATAATTGAGCGAGTGCTCCTAGTGTCCTGAGAAAGCTATTTTGCGAAACTATCATAAAATAGTTTCAGCTATTAAGAAATAGAGTCAAGTACACCTATACTGAAACAAGATTTCACTACCACATCATATAAGTAGCCTCACAGCACATCACATGCTCCACATTTATGGTTGAGGAAGCTATGAGTGTCTGCTTGATACTTTTCAACAATATAGCTTTACCTCCCATGACTACATATCCAAACGTGGATATTCTATCATCCATGCAGCATGTATAATCAGGGTCACAAGGCCCAACTATATCAAGAGTTGGTTTGCCACTGTTTATCTATTTGGTGCTCTGATTCCCATAACCAATAATAACAACAATGATTCACCTAAGTACTCAATCTGCACGTCAACGGAAAACAAAGTAAAAGGGCCTGTGCTTCCTTCAGCATAATCAGCCTGTCAAACATAGGCGCATAAAGGACTACTTTATATGATCCCTCTTACTATCAGTACAAGGACATCAGGCCTTGAGAGTTTGTCAAAATTCATAACCGATGCTTTACTAAGAGAACAAGAATGCATACTAAATCTTTTCAAAACAAGATCAATATAGGTTCTTTAATACAATTTGAGAATGCAATAGGCTTGGTCATGGAGAACTTTAATACCTAGAACATAAGAGGCTTTTCAAAGATTCTCAGACCAAAGTGACTAGCAACATGCATTTCATCTTGGATAATAGGTCATAATCACTAAGTGCAAGCAAGTTGCCATCAACAAAAACCAAACATAGATAACTACTTTGACTAGCCTCTATACATATGCATCTAATCAAAAAACATTCCCCTTAAAGCTACACTTGGTGACTATCTACATCCAATTTGTGTTACTATAGCCTCGATACTTGTTTAAGTACTCCTAAGTACTCCTACTCATCATAAAGTTTCTCAACACAATAGTAACTTAGAAAGCCTATCTAATCTCAAGGCCAAATCTAATTTCACCTTTATGATATTCAACATGAGAGATGCATTCCATATATAATAACTAATGTCCCATTCAACGTCAAGATAGCTGAGATACTAGGATTGCTTAAGGCTAAAGAAAACAAAAGGAGCAACCATCATTAGGCTTGTAAAACAAGATCACACTTATTCATCTATTTCGTAGCCTTACCAATGATCTTAAAACACATATGATCATTGTGTGTGTTGGGTTTTGTTGGATTTTGTAATTCAAATACGCAGTGGAAAATTAAAAATTAATTCCCACAAAGCCCTCGCAGGATCCATGCAATTCGATTAGATTGATAAGAAAGTCATAGAATCTTACCAGGATGACAAAAAGGCAAGATTCTCGAAGGGAGAGAGCGGGTTCACTCCAGTGACATCCTAACTCGAGCTTTTAGTATTTGGGATCGGATTCAGACGTTGTTACTTAGAGCAACGCCCTCTGCAGGTATCCACACGAACAGACTCTCTCAAAAACAAATTGGTGTGCTAGCACCCTCTCTTTTGCGTTAAAAGACTCTCTCTAATTTTTAGGGTTTTAATATTTTTCGCCCTTTTAGAATGATAGAACACCTTCTTTCTTCTTAATTCGGCTAAAAACCCTAAAGCAAATATATATATATATATATCTGTTGACTTCGAGATAGAGTCAGATTGTAAATAGGGTAAACTGTAATTAGAATATGACTCAGATAATCTAGATAATGTCTATAATTCAAATCTAATTTAGAAAATCTAGATAATGTCAGTAATTCGAATATGATTCAGATAATCTAGATAATGTCAGATTCAATGAACGTAGTTATATCTAGTCCATCGAATCTGGACATTATTAGGTTCATTGAACCTAGACACAATTAACCAAAAATTCGTTCTTGATCGGTTCTAAGTGTGCGACCATATAGGTTCACATAATGTTGGTAGTGGACTTATAATTTTGTTTCTAGCCCATAAATCATAAGCGGCCTCTAGCAAGACATTATGATTACCCAAGTTATGCAAATGTCAATAATCCGACATAACCTAATCCACAATAAGTATTAAAGTCCTTTTTGTCACTAGATACCTTGATTAAACATAAAGCATGGTTTATGTCATCCTTATACTATTTAATCATATTATTTCTCGATCTTAAGTAGACTGATATTGATAACCCTTATCAATTCATTTCAGTATGGCCATATATTTTACTTCAGTTTAACTTATCGAGAGGCCCATAGATATCTTTCTCATGATAAATGAGGGACAAATTCCTTCTTAATCACTCACATTCCTCACATGATTCACTTTATATCCAACGACAATCTATTCCATCATCTTATTAAAGATAATATTAGATTGTGTCAAAATATAGAACTTGTCATGTAGGAAACCATGATGATTTTAGGTCAGAGGACTATGATAATACTATTGTGATGAGAATCACTTATGACAATTACCCATGTAGTATTCTCATAGCGGGTCGATCCAATACATCATTTCTCAAATATGTATCTATGAGTTGACTTAGTATCTCATACGCATGATTAGTAAAACATAATCATCAGTGAAACTTCATACTAGTCTTCATTCATTATTATCCTAATAATAATGATCGACTAGGGATAATTAAGAATATAATTCAATTTTTACATAAGAATTTTACTATCAAGTCACATACTTGATGACCTTAGGCAGAATTAACTATTCATAAAATAATAATAATAATAATAATAATAATAATGAAAATGCCTCTTTATTAATAAAATGCAAATGTAATGAAGTCAATATGTGGTCATTACATAATTGACCTAGGACACATCACTAACAGTTGAAATGTCCATATAGCGGCTCACAAGTCTAGTTGCATAGAGAATGTCAGGCTTTGTTACATGGTACCGCAAACTTCCAACTAGGCTTTTGAAAAGTGTTAAATTTACACTTTCTCCTTCCTCATGCTTGGATATCCTGACTCTATATTCCATCGATGTACTTATCAGTTTGCAGTTGTCCATCTTGAACTTTTTCAAAATCTCCCTCATGTATCCTTCATGTGAGATGACAATTCCGTCTTCCTTTTCTTTAACTTCGATGCCAAGATAGTATGCCATGAGCCCAATATTGGTCATCTTGAATTCCCTTGTCATTGCTTTCTTGAATTCTCCAAACATGTTTTGATTGCTCTTGGTGAAGATTAAATCGTCATTATATAAGCAAGTGGTCAAAACGTCTCTATCTTTGATCTTCAAGTATAAGGCATGCTCATATGGATATTTGGCGAAACCATTATATTGCAAGTACTTGTCTATCTAGCTATTTAATGTCCTTGGTGCTTGCTTTAATCCATAGAGGGTCTTTTTTAACTTCTAGACCTTTTCTTCTTGTCCCTTTACTATATAACCCATTGGTTGTTTGACGTAGACTTCTTCAAGTATTCCATGTAGGAAAGCAGATTTTACATCTATTTGTTGAATCTTTCACTTATTCTGACCAGCTAAAGAAATGATTAGCCTTATGGTTTCTAATCAAGGAGCAAATAGTTCAACTTTTCACACAACTCTTACTCAAAATACAAAGCTTTGCTTTGTTCTTCATTCATTCACTCACTAGAAACTATGCTTCTTTCTTTCTCTTTGTTTTTCTATCTTTCTCCGATTCTTACATCTTAAGTGAGGAGAGTTATATATACTACTTCTTAATTAACATACACTGCACAAATAAACAACTAAGACACCTAACAATCTTTTTTTTTTTTATCACACACGTATATACCAAATCCACTAGTCTAATTCTTTAAAGAGCTATACAATTCAGATGAACTGGAACTCATATCCACGTTCCTTTGTTGCTGCAATTATTCAACTAAATTTTAGAAACTTCTAGGAATTGGCTTCCTTAATTTTTCACATGATGGGCTTGGATTTTGGGCTTATTAAGTTTTTGGTTTGGGTTCTGTACAACAAGTTAATTCTTCAACAAAAAGTGTCCTTGCATATGAAAATTACTATGTACACAGTTTTTTGTTGTTAAATAGCGTATGTTAATTCGTTTGCTTCTGGACAATTTTAAAGTTTCTTTCTTTGATTTTACTTAAGGATGAAAATATCAATATCCACAAAAATATCCATATATAGATTTTATAGAATTGTCAATAAAAATATTGATATCAGTAGAAATTATCGTAAAATACAACAATTATTTCAAAATACTAATTTTTAAATGAGGCTTTAAGAAATTTTAGAGTTGTAAATAATAAATATTTTAGATGATTACTTTCAATCAACATACAAAGAATATATGTGATAAATATACATATAGTAAAAAGTTATCATAGTGCTATATAAATGATAAACATACGTTCTCAAATTAAATAAAATAATTAAAAACCAAACTAATACTATATATCCATGGTTTCATAAGAGATAAATACATTAATGCCAAAGAGAGTTTTAAAAGGTATAGATGTATTAATTGGAAAACATTTTTAGTATTAAACAATATAAATAAGACATGGAGCTTGACTAGTTCTATATATATATATATATATATATATATATATAATTTTAGACATGACATGCATTTGGCTCTTGATCTTAAATAACTACCGATAAGTCTAGCAAATTGTGAGTTAATCCAATTAAGTGAACTTTGAACTTTATGTGAAAATTGTGGAGGTGCATAATTGAAGATGTCACATCCATAAGGATATTTTGTTGATATTTTAGAAAAATGGTTGTAAAAATATCTTGATATTTTGTTGTTTAACACTAAAATTATTATGGAAATCAATATTCTCATCAAAATATAGATATTTATGGATATTTTTCTGGAAATTTTAGATATCCTATGAAAAGAAGACAATACTTTTGTTTTCATATGTATCCGTACTTTCAAAATATGGAAATTTTTGAAATGTCAATTTTTCAATGATTGATTTTATAAAAATATTGAATACATTTGTTTGCAAACATGTGTTCAGACGAGTTAGCGTGGACTTTATGGTCCGTGGAAAACCAAAAGAAGTTTAGCACATGTTGCGCCTTCAAGGGAGCTCAATTAGCGGGGGAGATAGTACTTCATGGCAGGCTATCTATGGAGTATAATTTGCAAAAGGGAGGTTTTTCCCTCTTTTCTTGTTGTGCTTTCTCACTAGTAGTCTAGTACTGCGTCTTTTTTTTTTTTGTTTTTTTTTGTTTTTGTTTTTTCAATTATTATAGTACTGTAAGGTTATTTTTTTATCACACATATGAATAAGAGATAAATAACATTATTCTGATTATTTCTCACTCTGATACACTCTATATGAGATTGGTTGAAAACCACTAATTAGGAATTGCTATGATTGTGACAAACCGACGATTCTATTTTTCGGCAAAGCTCGTTGATGATCAGTCACTAATCGTAATGGCAGTATGGTTGGAACCAATGGAAACTGGGACCACAGTTCCTTCATGAATCGTATTGCAGGGTTGTTCTGGAGTCGTCGCAACAAAATCTTTGCTCTCGCAAGTTTTGAGAGAAGCCAATTGATGGACTGCCACAGCGATTTTGTCGACGCAAGTCACGATCTCAATCAGTTGTGATGCCACCGCCGCAGCTGGAATTATCTCAAGGACGGCGGCTTCTTCCCACCAACTCCGTCCTTTCAGTAACGACTTGAGGTTCTCAGCAGCCGTTTTCAAGATGTCGCATTGGGAAGAAAAATTAGACGGAGAAAAGTGATTTTCCTTTTTCATTGTTCCTGCTAATTCCTTCAAAATTTTACCAGATTCTGAGCAAATTATTATGCAAGGCTCTCGCATTTGGCTTTTAATTTCAGCCGGCGTCTGCATATGTGAGGAATCAAGATGCGTTAATTAGTCAATAATACTATACGGAAACTAAAACATTATGCAATTAATGCGTTTTTTCAATAGCAAACATGCCTGTATATCAGAGTTTAGGTAGCAGTTAATAACTTCAAGTTTGTAAGCACATTGCCGGCTTAATGTTCCGATTTTTACGTATTCATTCCAGGGATGGTTGAACTTGAACCGGCCATGGCGTGGTTCCCAACTTGCCAGATTAACCTGATAAAAAAAGTACTAGAGATAGTTAATTTGACTGTTAAAAATCAAGTCTCTTAGGAGGAGGAGGAAAAAAGACGATTTCATGGGCTCACCATCGTCTCTTCAGTGGTTTTTGAGGTCAGAACACTTTTGTACCCATTGAGAAACGATTTACCGGCGTTACTTTTCCGGTCATCCTCCATTGTAGCAAAGTATTCACCTCCAAATCCTGTGATCAGTTTACTGTTTTTTTTAGCTGTTCTTTTGATTTTCTTGTACGTGTCATATTGGTACAAAGTGTGTGGTATCTTATAAATTAAATTGTTTTACTATATTTGTTACGTATATTGTGTTTATTCCAGCACGGTGCAACAGCAATGATATACACAAGTTTGTTGCACGTATAATTTAACAATAATCTCACATGATGTAAAGTTTGAATTCCAAATTCAAAAAATATTTTCGTTTATATATGAAGTGTAAACGTAAACGAAAGGAATACATAAATCTTACAAATCATAGTATAAATATCCCTATATTTGGGTTATATGCAAATTCCTCTCATGAATTTAGGATTACGAAAAGTTGTGTGCGTGCTGAATTAATCCCCTTCAAACAAAAAAAAGGAATTAATGTGAAATTTTACATGCATGTTATATTGCTTCTGTCAAATTTACATCAAGTATAGCACATTAAAAAAAAAGTTACATCACGTGTATATCAAGTTGGTGGTCTCATGACCCTACTAAAGTGGTGAATCAAGAAGTCCTTTTTTTATTACTTTCTTTTTAACAACGACTTGAACTAACGTAAAATTTCGAACTAAAATAATAGTACAACTTTTTTTTTAACCATTTGTTCTAAACAAAACAAGATTGTAAGTGATCGATCTAGTTCACTTTTTCTAAATTTATCTAATCCACATAATTATTTTGAACTTATAATAGTAACGTTCATAACTTATAATTTATTTAGTTGGTTAAACGGATAAAATTTTCGATATAATTTAAATTTGTTAAAATAATCTGATTATATAGAATACAATAAGAAAGTGGGTAAGAAAAAAAAAAAACCAGGAATTAGAAATTAGGGCTGCCCCGGTCGCAAATTGGTTGCTCCACCCCGCGATGTTTCACCTGTGACGTGGTCATGGCTTTCTTAGTAGCAAGAAAGCGGTCCTCTATATATATTTGTTTTGTTTTGTTTATTGTTTTGTTTTGGGAGTCGTTTCATATCTGGGCTCGTCGTTGGAGAACTAGTTTTTGTAACCTAGCCGCTTGGCTTGCATGTTTGAGTAAAAAGTTTGAACTTAAATTTAAATTATTTTAACAAGAAAATACAAAATGATTAGAACTGTGATTCAAACCTGTAAAACATATAGAGCTTCCTAATCCATGTAAACAAAGTCCATGCCAATTTAGTTAGCTATAACCCTTGGTTTTTAGAGAACAAAAACACACCGGAGAGGTTTTTGATGTGCTTTGACAAAATATAAGATCAGATAATTTCAGGCTTTACAGAAAACATAGAGTTAGAAAGCTATATTTTTATAAAATTTCAAAATATTTAATGCAAGTCTATCTTGAAATTGTACGAAGATACATAGATTATGTTCAAATGCCTATAGAATATATAAAGACGTGGCAGAAAAAGTAACAAAGTGTGGAAGCTATGCTAACATTATAACAAATAGATAAATAAAAATAAAAGAGATATAAAACTTTAAGAATGGCATAATATAATTTCAAGGGGGTAAAAAATAATTTTTGTAAAATTTTAATGTACAATATTGAAAAAAAAAAAAATTTCAAGAGGCGGTATCTCACCCTTATCCGTGTGTGCTCTAGTCTTATATAAATATATATCCGTGTGTGCTCTAGTCTTTTATATATATATATATATATATATATATATATATATATATTACTTGAGTGCCAAGAGTATATACCTTCCAAGAAATCGCCGAGCTTTTCAATGTTGTTTGAAACTAAATTGTGCAGTTCGGCTCCAACCCAAACTGGGCAAATGCAAAGGCAAACGGTCATAGCAATAAAGCTGCCAATGACTACTGTTGAGAACCTCTGATGGGCCGTTTTCCATACCTCATTCTCTCGAAAACCCGAAACAGTTACCAAACAGAAGGTCAGTATAAATATCATCAGCCCATAATCATACCTTGCTTTGATTCCCGGATAGAATCTCATGAATGTTACAATTGAACCTGAAAAAAACATAGAAGCCAAACGCATGAAACTAAACCATCAATTATTCAAATATATTGTATTAGTACATTTTGTATCCGTTTCACAACTACGGTTTTTTTAATGATTTCAATTACTTTTACTGTAACGTTTTCTCTCAATTTTAAATCATAAAAACGGGTTCAAACCTTTATCCTAAACAGACGTGAATCATAGCATGAAAATGCTTTATACCTACTAAGAAGACGGAGAAAGCAAGTAGTATTGGCTTCCCAATTTCTCCCGAAAGAGTTGCTAAAGTATAGGCGCCAAAACCTAGAGCCCCTGCTAACAACGATGCTGCGATCCGATTGATGAGTTTCCCCATTGTAGCTCCTTTCCAGAACAAGAGAAAACAATATTTTATATTAGTGAGAATCTACAGTAGGTAATTAAAAAAAAAAAAAGAAAAACTTTGGTAAGGACTTTTTAACCGTTCGATCTGTATAGTTTCTTAAGTGCACCTTTTATTTTGTTGGATATTGTCTAGGTCTGACATTAAGAAACATGCAACTACCAGTAGGGAAGATTGGCGTTTGGAAAGATGTTAATAACTGTAAGGCATTCTTTGTTGAAATATTCCAATGTATATGATAAATTTATATAGGCTATATGGATGAGAATTTGTTCCTTTATTTATTTTGAAGTAATCAGAGCTTAACTTAAAAAATTATGACATTTTTAATAAGCTTAAGTTCTAATGAAAATATAAAAAAGCGAATGAGCAAAAATCAAGTGGTTTCGTTGTAGTGTATGGGTCCAAATTGAATCAGATTTTACAATATGAACTGAAATCTTCTTTTTTAAAAAAAAATTTAACTTTTTAACGGAAATTTGGATGAAATTTGATTCAAACAGTAGAAAATTAATTCAAACCAAAATCAAACAGGCTGACAATATACAAGGATGAAAAACGTTTTAGTGATGCCATATGAGTGACACACACAAAAAATAAAGCATGGTGTGATCTAATGTTGGAAAATGTATATTTTCCTAAAAACCAACAATATTCTTACCAACAGAAAACTCAAAGATGAGAACCACAGTCAAGACAGCCCACATTGCGTTAACCCCAAAACCGTCGTAAAAAGGTTGGAAATAGTAGTACAAGGAAACCAGCGTGAGTGCTAAGCCTACTTTCATGGAATGAATAACCCTTCTTGGGTCATCCTTTGCCACCTTCTTTGCTTTTTTTTGCAACTCCCATAACTCATCAGGCAAAGCCCTAAGATACTGCAAACCAAAAGCCATGTATGCTATATAAAAACAGGTGATATTTCTGGAGATATATTGATAAGTACGTAAGACAAAGCAAACTCCTATTTATAATATTGCTTTTGCATCTACTCTCTCTCTCTCTCTTTGCATCTGTACCTGTTACTTAGAATGTGAACACTGAAATAAGGTAATTGGGACTTTATTTAACAAAAGTACGTACGGATTCACGATGTCAAGGGCAGCCACAACCAAACTTTGGACTTTTCTTGGAACGTTCGAAACAAAATAGCGAGAGAGAATTATTGAGGTCAAAGAACATCAGCTCCTGTTTGTACAAGGACCAAAAACGAGATTTTCATGAAATTAAGTCGACTGCCATAATTGGGAAAAAACAATTTGATAAACGTGTTAACACAGTACAGATTTATATTGGTTGGTTATTTGTGTTTGGTCCTTCGCTTGTACGGTCGCACAAACCCCTTCTTACCAGTTAATTCAATGAATTATGTTTTCTCTGCAATTTCAATAATGTGAAGGGAACTTAGTTCAGGTGGCCCAACTTGAAAAATTTTGTTTTGTTTTTTTTCTTTTGAATTTAGGTGAAATAGCCGCTTCTTTCAATTGATTATTTTGCTTTTTCAGTTTTACCCTTATATTTTTGCCTTTCGATTTCACGTTAAACTCTGGGTTTCAGACGTAATTCACAGAGCCTTATACTTCTCCTTCATAGATACCACCCAAATTCCAATTAAATCTCCTTCGTTTCATTTGAGTGGTAAATAAATTTTTGACACACAGGTCAATAAAATAGTAATGTTTTATTTAATTAATTTACCATTCACAACAAGAAGTCTTAAGAAGACAATAAATAGAGAGAGGAAAACTTGGGGTGTTTTGTCTTTCCAGATATACTATTTATTAAGTCCGGCCGTTTTTCTGGTTTTACAAAACAATGGTCATATACTTAAAAATTGACTTAAAACAGGCTATTCTTGCACAAATCCCTAATGTAAAAGCTTAACTCTCTCCCTCTCTCTCTCTATTATCTCTCCTTCTCTACTTTGCATTAAATAATGCTTACAAAACGTGCTTCAAATATTGCAAGTCCAAGTTTGTGATCTTGATGACAATATTGTAGAGTCGGATAATTTCATAGATCATAATATACATATCTATTATATCATCATTTGACTTTTGGTATGTAGGAGATATAACAAGGCAATAGGCAGTCATCAATGACGATTCATTTGTCAATGACTAAAAGAGTACTATTCTTGAGATATTTTTGTATCAGTATAATTTTGAAGCTAACTTATTATATATACAGTTCACTTTTGGCTTTTTATATTTTCAACTACTACATTTGTGATCAGTAATCCATAATTTGTGAATTATTAAATGATTCCATGCAACAGCATTATATACATATGCATGAATAGGGCGGGGTAGAGCCAAAAAAAAATCAGTAAAGAGGGACAGGACGTATGCTAATATTATCAAGAAAAATTAAGTGAAAAAGTATAATATTTTGAAGGGGGCGCAAAATATAATTTTATGAGAGAGATGACGAAATATAAATTTGACATTCTATATATAATATTGAAAGAAAAAATAGGTTCAGATGGTGGTTGTTCATCCTCATTTGTGTGTGGTTCCGCTCCTACGAAATAGGTAAGTGAAATTTTACATTTCACATGTAAACAATACGAATCAAGTGCTAGGAATGTCAAAGTTCTAAGACCAAAATCATACTTTTAACAAAATTCATCGAATCTAAATTAACATCTTTCATCTTGTTCTTACATTTTCGACCTTATTAGTGTGGCTCAAAGACAAATGACAAAAAAAATAAAAGTAATTAGCATGGCTCCAATGGCAGCGACAATGTTTAAAATATTTGATTTTAAAGTTTATATAGGAACCAAAATGAGATTTTCATGAATGTCAATAATCATATTAAAGACATTAAATTAAATTGCTCAGTTAATTTCTAAACTCGTTAAAAGATAATTCATTGGTCCTTGTTCTTTTTTTTTAACTTAACTGACCCTGATCTCTCAAAATCGGGGCAAAAGAACTTATTTAACTGACGTACTTCAATATTCCCTCATTTTTTCGGTCATGTGATTGTCACATGATCCAATGTTAGGGATATTCTAGTAAAAATAACAATATTTGTTATATTTTAAATAAAAAATTCAGCTAAATTAAACTAAAAAAGTACCATTCAAAAACAAAAATTAAACTAATTTAAATTAAAAAAAATTATGAAACATTAAAAAAAGGGGTTAATTTTTTTAACCTTTCAACAAAAACAAAAACTCTCAAACAAACTCCCCAAAAAACACGACACTCCCACCCTTCAGCCAAACTCCCAAACACAAGTCCACCCCCTCTCTCGCCCTCTCCGGCATCTACCAACCCCAACCATGGAGATCCCACCCAGTCGCCCCATGCCATCTCTCTTTCTTCTTCTTCTTCTTCTTCTCAGATTTCAGCCTTGCGTTCTACTCTCTCTCTCTCTCTCTTCTGTAAAATCCACAGCCACCACAAACACCCTAGGAACGCCACTTTCCATCGAATCGGAGCAAAACCTGTGACGATTTCTGCCCCATGACACCTCAGGACTTTTGCAATTGTCTTTTTTTTTTTTTTTTTAATTTGGGTATTCCACCAAAACATTGAAACACACTCCTCCTCCTCTTCCTCCTTCTCAAAAAGAAAACATAAAACGATTCAATAACATAATAAAAAGAAAGCACATGTTAGTCCTTCTCCTTCTTCTTCTTCTTCTTCTTCTTTTGCAAAATTTGCAGAAACTTCGTTTTACATTTTTCTCCACCAAAGCTCTGAACATATCATAGTATATAATCATCATACATAGAAGAAAGTCTTTCCATTATTCTTCAATGTTCCCAAAAACAAACATACAGAGCCGAATCTTAGAAATCAGGAATTATCGCTTTTTGCTACAGTGAAATTCCTTGTTTCCTTTTTTGGGTTTTTTTTTGGTGTTTTCTTCACATGCAAATCGAAAAAATGAGAAAATAGTGATCACAAAGTTCTTCAATTGGCTTAGACACGCTCGGATTTTCCGTATGATTCTTCTCGTGATTCTGAACTTCACACACGTTTGGATTTTATTCATTCTTTTATTTATTTGTTTGTTTATTTTGAATTTCTGTAAAATGGGTTACTATTTTTAAGATTTGGGTTTTGATCTGAGGAAGAAAATTTTTTATTCTCTTTTTCAATTTATGTAAAATGGGTTGTTGTTTTGATCTTTTTTATAACTGGGTTTGATTTTGATCTTGGTTTAAGTATTGATTTTGATCCTTTTGTAAATGGCTTTGCTTTTGATCTTATTCTAACTGAGTTTTGATCTTTCTATTTTGGTATATGTTTTTTTTTTATCTTCTTATAACTAGGAAAGGCACGGCAAAGGCGAGGGATGGGGGAGCTCTGCTAGTACGACTCCAGCGAAGGGACTGTACGGGGTTTGGGTTTGGTTGGTCAGACTCGGGGAAAATGAAAGTTTTTTTATTTATTTTTGTTTTTAGTTTTCTTAAATGATAGTTAATTTAATTAGGGGTGTTTTGGTCTTTTTAAAATAAATAATGATCATTTGATGATTACGTGATAAAAAAAAAGAAATTAATGAACATCAAGTATCTTAGTCCTTTTGCACCAATTTTGAGAGTTGTGGATCGGTTAAGCCAAAAAAAATGAGGACTAAATAAGTCACTTTTTAAATAGTTCGGGGACCATTCAAACAATTTACTCAAGAAATTAAACAGCATATTATATGTGCATGTGTCGTCTTATGTGATTTTACTTTCTAAAAAAATGCAGGAAAAATTTGTCGTGGGAGAAGAACGATGACGAGAGACCAAACCATAACATTGAGTTGCAGGGACGTGATGTCGATGGTGGCGTCAAATCTGCCGCATGAGGAGTTATTCTCGTAAATCTAGCCGTCCTATTTTAGGCATGGCGACAGCCATGTTGGCGCGATAGAGAAACTCCAATAGAGGCGGCTTGAAGGGAATCTCGCGAAAGATCATCACATAGATGAGGGAGAGAAAGAAGAGAGAAAGGAGTAGGGGAGTGGAGAGAGAAGCCTGTAGCGGCTGAGGAAGAAAAGATAGAGAAAGGAAGGGGGAGAGAGAGAGAGAAACCAAGTCGGAAGGCATTTTGGTCTACACAATCATAAAATTTGAACACTTGATTAATACGTGACATTTTCTAAGATCTTAAAGTATATATGATATTTGCTACTACTCGTTTGAAAAAATTCACATTCCCTACAATTTCCCTATATTATATTAAAAATGGATTATTACATCCATAAGAAAATTAATGAGTCATTGGTATCTCTCACTGTTACAATGTTGAGCATGGATTATTACAACCAAAAGAAAATTAATGAGTCATTGGTGTCTCTCACTGTTACAATGTTGACATCAGACTAAGCATATTTAACGGCGTGTTAAGAGAAAATGTCATTTAATGTATGAAAAAAGAAGGATGACAATTTGTGTGGCGAAAAATTGGGTACGTTACATAAGTTTTCTAAGAACAGAAATTAAAATTATGACATTTAGCGTTTTTCAAAAATCATGGTTGAATGTCAATTTTTTTAATAGTGGAGTTTTCACACCCATTTTTCTTCTCCCAAATTTTCAAATTTCTATCTCTTAAGTTATATTCTTGTGTACGAACTACTAATTTTCAAAAACATGCTTATTTGTTTCCAAACCAATGTAATAATATTTACCACACCCGATAAAGACTTTTCTGATAGGACTCGAATCCTTTGTCTAATTTTGATGTCCTAACTAATGTTTAACCAATCTTAAGTCCTTTTATATATTAACACATAATATTTAATAGAAATGCAAAATCCTTTTCAATGGATGTAATTAACTAATGTTTTGGAGGAAATATAATTAATTACTTATTTATTGTTTAATATTTTACTCACAAAAAATACAAAATTAAAAATTGGCCCATTTCAAATGCCTAGATTTTATGGCTTTGTAGCTACCCTCTCGGCCCTTCACGTTGCTGCCGTTGCAACCTGATCTAAGCTTTCATGACAAAGCCTTTGTTTCTTGGCAATGGACGGCAAACTCTCGCAAGGCTTCATTTATAGGCGAAGCTTCTCAATTTCTGTCACGATGAAGTATCGTTTCTCGGCAAGGTCTCTCAATTTTTGCTCTAGTTCTCGTCACCACGTGACGATATTTTCTTGTCGTCGTGCAAGCCTTGCATTGATCTTCGCCATCAATGGGCCTCAAGACAGCAACGATGACAGAGAGATGAGGAAGCTGTAAAGAGAGAGATCTTGGAAGGAGAGAGACATGGGAGTGAATTTGGGAGGAGGAGAGGGAGAGTCGAGAGAGGGAGAAAGATAGACGTGCGTGGAGAGATGTTAGTATGAGTAAAAAACAGTGAGTAAACCCTAAGGATAAAAAGTAATTCAATATTTTCAGAATTAGAATTGGCCTATTATTTTTTATGTTAGTGAATAAGCTATTTACTTCTAAGAGTTTTAAGATTTGGCCTATCTGTTCTAATTTCCCACCTAATGAACAACCTTAATAAAACGTATATGACGTACAATTGAAATATATCCTTATTTTTCTAGACGAGTTAAAAACATTTTATCAGTATTATAATATTCGCATTTCAATTTTTTTAAAAAAATAAAGAATAACATATCTACTAAGATTAAGGAAAAAAAAAACAATCCAAACGAGCAAATAAAAAAAGTTTGAGAATTAAATAAACGAGGCAACACAAAACCAAATTCAGGACCAAAATGGATGCAAAACTACAAGTGCCTAGTATTATATGAGGTTAGGTCATGAGAACTACAACTTTATTACCAAGTCCAAAGTGAAATTCAAAATCACAATTGATAAAGATAGGGGGAAAATAGGAATGAAAATGTAGAAGTGCCATCCTCGGGAGGGAGAGAGAACATTGTCAAATAGAGATTGGCCAATGGCCACCCACGAGACTAAAGATTGAAAACGGTTTAGTGAACAATTGAATTAAGCTAGTAAATTGTAAGGCAAATTCCACGTTATCCATGATTTCTAATTTCTAATTTTCCTCAAGGTAAAGAATTCTAATGGGGGACTTAAAGGGACTTGTCTGGAGGAAAGTGTTTGCACCATTGTCAATGTGTCAATTGCAATAGAATCTAAAGTAAGCTACTCGTTCTGGAAGAAAGTGCCAATTGCAATAGTGGCAATTGCAATGAACATGGCATGTAAATGAAAGATTAATGATCTGGTTGGATTTCTAGACTCGTGGGGCAAGGAGGCATCGTGAGTGAGCAGACTTCGCGAAAGGATTACAAAATAATTTTAGGAGTTAACGATTTCGGCAACGATTTTTAGCAATATTTTTGCAGTTTGTATAAGAAAAGTTAAGGATGCTTTGACGAGGGATTTCAAACTCTCTTTCATGTGTTTTTTTTTTTAATTATTTTTATTTTTTTATTTTTCCAATGAGAAAGTCAATTTAGAGGGTAAAGGCATCAATGTAACCACATAATGTAACGCCCCAAAATTTACTAAGTGCTATTAGTGTGCAAAACGGTGGATTAGTATACCATGATGTATTTTGAAACTTAATTTGACTATTTTGTGAAATTTCTAAATTAATGTTATTTCTAATTATTTCATTTTAATCATTTTGAATTACTTTTGATTATTTTATTTGTATTTATTATTTTGAATTTTAGAACAAAACAATTTATCAAATACCAAACACGTCCCATTTAAATATGTGTGCTACACATGGTTTTCTTGCAGAAAATTATCTTCCCTCCTTTTTATTTATTTCTCTCTCCCTCACTCTTTCCCTCTCACACTCTCTCTCTCTCTTCCTTTCGTGCTCTCTCTCTTTGTGTCTCTCTCTATCTCCCTTTCTCACTCAATTTTTTATTCAAAAATCAAGTTCAAGCTTCGAATCTTAGTGGATTGGGAGCATAGGAACACGTTTGAGCAACTACAAACGCAAATCAAGGTTAGTTTACGTATTTTTCAAATTTCAAAGTTTATTTTCAAAATTTTCAATTTTCCTTGCATTTTGAGATTCGAGTTTATTTAAGCTTAGAAAACCTTTCAAGTTATAGGATCCAAAACATCTAGAATCTAAGCTTAGTTTGATGAAAAACGGATTTGAATCAAGTTTTTCTATTTTTCCCCCATTTTTCACATTTTTGGATTTTCTTGAATTTTTCTATGTAAATCTTCTTTAAACTAGTTTAAAGGTATTCTATTATGTTTTTCTATCATCTATGAGTGTTTTTCATGCCTGGAAATTGATAAAAACAGGTGAAAATGAGAATTGGGCTTAGGGAGGCTGAAGACCCGATTCTAGAAAATTTTAGAATTTTTTTAGTTTGGCAGGCTGGACTTTACATTCGGTAGGCCTAATTCATGAACCTGGAAAACCGGACTCATAAGTCCAGCATGCTGAATCTGGAGAATTTTGACAGGCCTATTCTGTAAGGCCGTTAGGCCGAACTGCACAGTTCAACAGGCCGGACTAGTGGAACTGGCAGGCTGACCAAGCTTCATGAAGCTTTGTCATTTTTCATCTGTTTTCACTGTTTTGAACCCCAATTGAGATTTTAATATTGCAATATGATTTTATAAACACAAATGGCACACTAGGACACCATGAAATCCCTTAGCAACATAGGGTATCTTAAGGTAAAGATTGCTAAACTTAGTTTATATCTTTAAGGTTGTGCATGGTTCGGTGGAGCTAACGTATAGTGTAGCGAGACTGTGGTGCTGAGTCGTGACATCGAATATTGAGGTAGGACTTCTACCCCTTCCTTGGTAGCCAAGTTTTAAAATGATTTTGGCCTCAAAACGATTTCTTTTAAAATACTTTTCAATGATTAGTTGAAAAAGGTTCTTATCAGTCGTTTTTATAAACAGTAGAATGAGGTGATTTTCATAATGAATGTAAATTAATATACTTGGCAAAATGAGATTTTAATAACTAAAGAAATACATAGACGGGCATGATGCCATGTTCAGAGATCGAATCGTATAGCATGCGACCTTGAGGGTAGGTCCCAAAACCTAGCTTGGCCACTTCGGTGGTGATAACTATGATTTGTCCAAGAAAGATAAAAATGTACTTTCTGGACGAACCGATTTTGATAAGATTTATTTAAATGAATTTATTCATTTAATTCCATTTTCTAATTATGTTTCTTAAAAGATAAATTTTATAGTTGAATTATTTATCTGTTTCAAAATATATTCCTACTGAGCCTTTCACTCAATCTTTATTTGTTTTCAACCCTTTTCTCCCCTAGGTAGAATTCAGCTTAGGATTGATGAAGGGTCCATAAACCAGACTTGTGAGCAGTAGAAGACCTGAGTAGGTTATTTGTATATATTAATCAATGCATGTATTATTTTAATTTCTCTCTCTATTTTAAACTGTGGTTGTAATTTACATATTGTCATTGCTATGTGTGTACACAAGTTGTGGGCCCGATGGGACCCAACACACATTTTCTTTTTCCTTATTTTTTATTTCATTTTGTTTATCTTGTTTAATTATTATAAATGATTGCTTAAAAAGGTTTTAAATTGTCACACTTTTCATAATTAACTAAATTCTTTTAACTTATGTTTTAATTAAAATTTTATTTAATTAACTTAATTAATCAGCCACGTTATCCTCCGTATGCCGGGGCGTAACACATAATTTCCTTAAAAATGCATTAAGTGGAGACACTTTTAAAACCGCTGTCACTCAAATGTTATCTATTAGCACTTTTGTTGCATTAAGATCTTTGGTGTTTGTTTTATCTTATTCTAGTTTTTAGTTTGATACTTTAGTGTTTGTCATATATTGTCATTCAAAATCAATGCACCATGTAAGAAAGTACAATTCACAACGACGTTAACAATACCGTTCAAGAAATTTGACAACTCAAGAGTCCGTGGAAATTTTTTTTCCCTAGAAAATGTTTGTTTGGTTTTTAATCCATTTCTCGAGTTAGACCGAATTTTGATAGCGTCTGGTCTATGGTATATATGGCATCTAATTACAATCCTCACACTCATTGCCCCACTAATGCTCAAAATTAACGGGCTTGCCTCCTTGAATTAAGGAACAAATATTTGAATACAAGACTCCGCATGGAAATTAATTATGGAATTTGGCACTCCGTTGAAAATTTATCAAGCAAGGCGGTTATTATACCACACTTTTGGTGGATATTTGATTTCACAAAGGATCTCTCTGAATTCCTCCACGAGAAGGTCATTATGTCTTCGCTTCTCTTGAGTACGAAACCTTTTTAGGTTTTTATACCAATTGATGTGCAATGGGTCCTTCTATAGGAAAAGTAACAATTCTGTTATAATGGCATCAGTATCGGCGGCTTAACTTTAAAGGCCGGCTAAGCCAGTGCTTAAGGCCCCAAATTTTAGGAGCCCTAAATTTTCTTATTTTTAGCTTATATTATTACTCACTTAAATGTATTATTTAATTTTTTATTATTTACTTTTATAGAATCATAAGTAAGGTAGTCTTTTAATTTTGTATAGTTACTTATTGCTTAATGACCCTTTGATGTAGGGATTTCACAAGTCACCTGTTAGCACAGAAATTATTTAAAAAAAAAATTTATTGCCACCTCTAGTTTATCTTTCTGCGCCATTTTTAATAAATTATTTTATTTTTAAATTGTTCATTAGTGAGTTCCTTACTAAAAAGTTACATGCTATTCTTTTTCTCCCTAAATATTCTTATTGTTTTAACATACAATTTTTTTTTTTATCATCCCAAGGATTTGTTTTTTGTTTTTTGTTTTTTGTTTTTTTCCTTTTTTTTTTTCTACGATTCTTATGACGATCTTATAATTGTGTACCAATCTTTTATATACTAAGCAGTTAATCTTGTACACCAATTGTTAGCCCTTTTTTTTTACATTCTTTCACAATTTTGATCAATACATATAACCTTTTATACCAGTTGTTTATATATTATTTTTTTATTACAGTTCTTATTACACTTGCTAATAAGACTTGATATAAAAATAATTGATTTAATTCTCTTTTTTAAAAAAAGAAGAAGAAGAAGAAAATCAACATATAAAGTATTCACAAGAACAAAAGTATGTTGTGTTTTAAAAAAGTACGTTTGTTTGTTGGTGGTCAAAAAAAAAAAAAAAAGAGAAACAATTCATTTCAGTTATAAGGATTTTGTGGAATATTTAGAGGGATGCTATTTTCTTATCTAGGTTCTAGTTTCTACATATTATTTTCGTTAGCGGAGAAGCTTTTGATGAGTTTAAATATTGTATTTTTAGTATTATTATGTGACGAGTTAACTTTTCGAGCTGTTATTTGGCTTGCTTAAACTTGATTTTTTAACTTTAATCTTATTATTAATAAGAAAAATACCAAGTTTTTTTTTTCAAAACATACTTAAAAATGTTACGAATTTTGTTGCAACATAAACTGAAACATAATACAAAACTTGACTTTATAACAATCCAAAATATTTCTTAAAATGTATTAAGTAAACATTTACTTTTGTAAAGCTTTCCAAACAATGAAAACCTTTTCTTAATACAGTTGGAAACTACTGTAGTGGTATCCACAGCGCAACCATCGCATTTGTCTCTCCGCAACACCCAACTCATCAATTAGTCATACTGGTTTCTTGTAGGAATACCTACAGTATGAAGGAACCTGTAATGAGCTTTCGCTTAGTAAGTTTAAACATATCTCACAAAAACATAATAACATTTATCATAAAACTTTTCTCTTTAAACCCTTCTGGTAAAAGATTTTTCATAAACAATATCTCAATGCATGATTCCAATTATGCTCATTTATATACTTATTATCATCATTCTTATCTTATCTTGATCTTGTGGGCTTAAATGTTTGTACCAACATCATCTATCATAATATCGTAGTTTTAACATAACATGATGTTTCCCTTATAGAAGATGTAAGACTACCAAACAATAAAGTCGTACTTTAACATAACTTATAAATCTCATATCAAGAAAGTTAGTATGACACTTACTTATTTTAACTTAAGAGTTTAGATTACCGACCTTATAATCTTAGTGATCATGCTGAATAATACAACTTTATGTTCAAAAACAATAAACATAACAAATGTAAAATTATTGTCAATCATGCATGACTTGGTCTTTAAGACATTATACATAAGGAATGCAAATATATTTCAAACATATATATATATATATATATATATATAGCATTTGACAATCCTTTTCTTCATGCCATAAGTGAGGATTGAAAGTTACTTAAGCAGCGCTTTATCATTCCCAGTTTGTCCTTTTGCTTCTATTGGTCAACTTTGTATCATGTTCAAATGACACTTGACAATTAGTTAGCTTATTTTATTACCGACATACTTGATTGATAATATAACTTAAACCTTAAACGTTCATTTTTAATCATATCATCTTGTTACAAACGATTATTTTTCTTTATTTAACTTGAATGTTCTTTAGTCAAATTTCACAATTTGCTTGATGATTTCCATCCTTAATATAATACAAAATATTTTCAGTCTAAGGCGTTTAGCTGAATCGAAGCATTTGAGCTCCGTTTTAATCATTACGTAAACAATAATGATTTTACCCTCAATGAGTTTTTTGTAAGTTACATAACTTTACAAAACTTTTTGTTTTACTTTATCATCCTAACACTAACAAGATATGGAAAAAAAAATTCTTGCTTAGGGGCGTTTTCTTAAATCGGATATTACATGGTCTGTCTAAGCCGTTTTTATGAAAAATGATCATTTTGTCCTTGACGAGTCTTAGAGAACTTTCTGAACCTATTTTAAACAAAACTTACATTTCCATGCTCCTCGTAACATTGCAAAAAAATAAACATCAATTTTTTTGTGAAAATTCTATTTTTTTGAAACTTTATGGTTTTGGCCCGTAATAAAAAATCTTAATAATTTTACCCTTAACGTGCTTTTCTTAGAAAAGTCTCTCATTCCTTTGAGCTTTTGCATCAGTGGTTACTCATTTGCTCATAGTAGTGTAGAAAACCAACTTGCACTGTGACAAATCTAGTTTCACATGATTTTACGGTTTTAACCCAAAACAAAAAATCTTACCATTTTTGTCTGGGCACCAAAAATAACTGCTTTACACCAAAATGTATTTTTTTTTTTACAACGATTAAAACTTATAAAAGCTCCTTTGTCAAACTCAAACAATTTCAAAATGTTTTCCTTATTTAATTGCTTTGAAATTTTGTGATTAAATCTCATAAAATCTGTAACTTAAAATCTGTGTGGAAATTTCATAAACTATCTACCACCTTCAACTTTTTTACAAGATCTATAATTTTTTTTAACTTTTCTTAAATTCCAACGTTTTAGTGGGTTTTTGGCCGATTTTCAAATGTGCTGAACTTAGAACTCAAATTTTCAATGTGATCCAATTAAAATTTTACAAAACTTTGTTTCATAAAAATTGTTTATCTCGATGTTTTCGATAAATCTCTTGTTAAACTTGAAAACTAGTTCAGCCTCTAAGTTTATCAAAAACTCTACTCCTTAAAAACTATCCAAACTTTGTATTTTGACAAACTTTGATAAACTTTCTCTTTTTCAAGCATAACTCCCTAGTTTCTAACATTTCTTCACGTCACCTATCATATAAAACAAAGCAATTTTGTTATAGAGTCCATGTTATATGCAATAGTCTATACTTAATTCAAAGCATATACAAAGCTCTTGAAAAACCAACAAGTTTTGAAGGCTAAGGTTAGGGGTTTTTACCAAGGATATCTCAAGTTTTGATCCCCCTCTTTGTGCATGAAATCTTAGCTAGTTCTCCTTATCATAAACTATAACAAACTCTATCAAAAGCCCACTTGAGACCCATAGAAAAATATTGAAAACCCATACCATAAGTTTAGATTTTTACCTCAAAAGTTGCAAAACCTTGCACTAGAACACTTGAGCTTGTTTCAAAGCTTAATTAGATGTTGAATTTTTGAAAAATATTGATAGAACTTGGAGAAGCTAGGGCCAGCTTTTTACTAGAGAGAAAATGGGTTTTGTTTCTTTCATGGGTCATGCAAAAATGATGGATACTTTTTGGTTAAACCTATCACTCAAGGCCTTATTTGCAATTTAATTTAACTTAGGGCTTAATTGAAAGTAAAGAAACTTGCCTCACTACATGCCAAAAATGGATCTACCATAGGGGAGATGTGGCAAATTTTCCATTATTTGGGTGTCACCAAGTGAACCCTACTTGTTTTTTACACAGTCCAAATTCACACCAACAGTATTTTTTCTATATTATCGGTATACTTCCTATACTATTAGTATCTTTTCCTATACTATTTATATGATTCTACATCATCCATACAATATAGTTTATATACTGGTTAACTTTATACTGTCTAATTTTCATGTTGCATTACTTTATGCGGTATAATTTTCATACTACTTAACTTTATCAGTACAATCCTTATGCCTCATTGTTCTAATACTTCATAACTTTTATACGATATAATTTCTATATTTCTATATAATATTTTCTTTATATAGCATTTCCGTTTCAAAATCTATTGCAATACATTTTGTAACAATTAAGCTTTATGCTCATCAACTAAATCCCATTCTTATTCAATTTATTATACTTTGATTAGGACTATAGCATGATATTTAAACTTGTAAATTCCATATTTACTCTTATTGAATGTGTCACAAAAATTGGATTTAAATAATAATCTTTGTGACACTAAAACTTTACTACTCTTAAAATATTTAACAAATTTTCGAGCATAAAATTTAACTTATAAAATTTGTACATTATAAATTGCTCATAATAATTCTTATATATTGCATATATAATGCACTAGAAATTTCTCGAGTGTCACATATTATTACTCTTTTTTGTACAGTTTTCTGACTTTATTATTTTTATTTGATTGTTACTTTTTTTTCAAGATTAGATGTAGTGGATTGTTTTGTTTTTTAGACGACATAAAAATAATTTTTTTATTTTGATGCACGGTATTAAATAAAAGCATATATATTTAAATAGGCCTTTTTCAAAAATCTCACTCAAGCCCTCCAATTAGATCAAGCCCGTACTAAATGGCATCTAGGATCATGTTGGTTGATGTGTAAATGTGTCGAAATTTTAATGGGGAACAACCAAAAGGATAGCCAAATGAAGATAGCAAATCTAGACTCAAGATCCACTAGCTCATTTAGTGTGATGCAACTCGTCCCTGCTTCAACTACAAAATCACGATTAATGATATTTGGGGAAAATTCACGACCGTTAGAGTATCAAAGAAATGACCGAGTTTCCAGTCTAAGTTGTTAATTATATTTCATTCTCTCATGATATTAAGCAAAGATAATGAGAATTCAGTGCCAATTTTCCTAGCTGATGGAAGTTGCCGTACATTTTTTAAAATATCTACATAAAATAATATGTCCTCAATATGTGACTTTAAAAATAAAAAATTCTAAAGCTATCAAGGGAGGAGCTTTCTAGAGTTAGTGCTATGACCACAAATTATCAGAAGTCCCCAGCCATTCAACTATAACCACAACATAATGTCGGTGAAAGCTATAGAACCGACTCCAAAGACCTATATAAAGGCATGACCACTAATATCTTATTGACAAAATTAGTTTTAACTAACTTTTTAGTTAGAAACAGTATAAAGCTATTACATACTATAGTAAAAAAAAAGCTGTTGCACTATAAAGTTCTCATATGCTACAGTATTTATAATTCTAATCAATAGTTCTAACCACTATACCAAACACTCTAAGTGTTGATGTGTAGCATACAAAGAAGCCAACGAAGCTACCAACAAATCTACTCTATTGTTGCAAGCTGGAACAATAAAACTACAAACAATAAGCTTCAATAGATAAAACTTCTCCATATTATAAGCACGTTCCTATCCACTTTCTTTTCAAGGTTCACTCTCTCATTGTCCAATCAATACCAATATATATTACAACTAATTATACATATTTCACGTCATTCCAACTACTTCACAGGCCTTCCTGTGCACATTAACCCAAATACTTCTTGTTTTACAATTAATAGGGTGTTTGGAAGGTGGTGGGAACCAGTGGTGAGAACCACTTTTACGGTAGCATATGAGAACTTTACACTGTAGCAATTTTTTTTATTATTACTGTAGCATGTGAGAGCTTTTTACTGTTCATAACTGATTTTGTGGTGGGAACCACAGTTCCCACCACTTTGCCAAACACCTCCTAAAATTCCAACAGTTGTATAGTGGATGCTGAAATCTACACATTTAAACAATCAAAAAATAGCATAACAAAGGACATGAAAAAGATTGTGGCTATAACACCCCTGAATTTTAAGTAAGATTAATTATATTAAGTTTAATTATTAAATGTGTCAAGTGTGAATTT